>JAMKCH010018432.1:0-22564 GCA_023653785.1 Ophioderma brevispina
TATCCGAAGTGTTTCTGCTTCCAGTTCTGCTGGTACAATGTGAGTTCTGCCGGTGGGTCAATCTTGTGGTGGGAATATATGCGTTGATGGTTGTCCCGAATAAGGGGTATATATCGATAGAATGTTGATTGGTCACTTTTCCCTTTAAAAAATCGTAATGTAAGAGGGCTATGAAGCCCCTATTCACTTTGTTACAATATTTACGTTCATGTATGCCTCGGCTAAGTATTGCAAAAAGTCCCATAATCAACTGCAAAAATTCCCACAAATGTCATCTTATTTGTTATCCCTTCCCATAACCTTATTACTGGATATTTCCCCTTGAACTCGCCCTTTTCCTTTTTAAAGACTTTTATTCTCATTTGTACGTGATCAATGTTTTTTCAAGTTGAGTCATAAAGTCTCAAAACAACCATAGCTTGCTTATTAATAACCTATGATGGTCTTTTCAGTTCATTTCAGTTATCAGCATAACAATCGATCGTGACAGAAGTAAATCAATAATATTATAGAATAATACATAAAGATCAATTGTAGACTGTAATAAGATGAACTGGTGAGGGATATTATATGCTAGGCCCAATGGACAACCCCATAGGGCTTATGGTTATTGCTGGCCCAGGTAATACTACAATTCAAAATACTTAATATTACAAAAGTGATACAAAGTAAGGGTGATATATAAAATACATAGTTAATATACATAACAAAAGACAGAGACAACACACACAACAACAAACACTATATCTAAACTAAACAACCACTTTTTGTTTGTATGGATGGGTTATTTCATTTCAATAACTTATCGAGTACAGTCCGAATCTAATTGAGGTCAGTTCTGCGAATATAAAGATTAATCTTTTATTAATAAATAATGAGCGCCTCCACCTTTCCTTTCTGATCTGTCGGACCGTATACAATTTTCCGAGTTATAACCAGGAAGGTCAACAAGATTGGGCTTCGGAACTATCATTGAACCAGGATTCGGTAAAAACATAAATATCAAGCGGTGGTTGAGTGCGTAGAAATAGTCAGTAATTGAATTCCATTCTTATGTAGACTACGGGGCTATTATGATAATTAGTGATAAAACCGGATTTGTCAAAGTGGGATGAATTAAAACTGCATGTCACAATAGGAACATCCTAAGAAAAGTTGTGATCAATATTACATTCAGTTACACTCGCCTGAGGAGTGAGAGTTTAAAGTGCTGGTCAACGATGATAAAACGAAGATCGGACACATTTAAAAGAGTCCGACTAACATACAACAGACTAGGACAAACGTCGAACACAGGACACACTAATGACTTTCAGTCTATATATAACGTGAAATAGCTGAAGGAAAAATTACGCAATTGTCCCAAGGGGCAATAAATAACGATAAAAATATGGAACAAACCTTTTATAAAAAGATTAATTCACAGCAATTAAAAAATAATGGTGCTAGAGAGATATAGGAATAACTATAAACCAATCATCATTCATATACACGAATGCCTGATGACCAAAGAAACAGAAAACAATACTTTGATATAAATAGTAATGATTAGTGCTGGCTGCATGTATAGAGACCATAGAAGGATGAACCTTAATGTGGTAGCGCTTGAAAAGTATAGGCAATGGTGGCAATGTTTGATAACATAATTATGTCAGCACTCATACATAACTTACAAAAGCAGATATCAAGGTGAATCAACAACCAATAGGGATTAACAGATAGAGTAATATAAACCTCATTCAAGGTACCATAAAAGTAATAATAAGACACCATATAGCTACTTGACATAACGAAAATACTGGTCATGCCATCAAATTATCCAAAATAACAGTCCCTGATACAGTACGCGTTAAAAAATACAACACAATTTTATGGGACGATGTACGAAATAAATATTGAGGAAAACTATAATACTTAATGTAAAAAAATAACCAATCTATACATATTAACAGTATAATAGTTATAACATATGTTATAATACAAAATTGAAAAAGATCAATTGATTGAAGTACACATGCTATCTTTCGTAATAACACATTCATGTTGATAATAATACAATGTATGGAGATAAAATAATGTAATCAGAATAATAAACATAATACATCAGATAATATGCATAATATGACATTACATACACAACATTAATTCAGATATATGGCAGAATTAATATTTCAGGGCGAACTTTGGACAGCTAGGAAAAGATTAAAGTGGTAGATGATAGCAAGAAGAACTGACCCCACAAATTTTACCATACTTAATACGGTCACATCCCAAAAGTTGCCAACACATTATGGTACAATCATTAATTTCAGATATGACAGTATTGAATACATATTAATCATGAATAGCTAAAGAAAAGATTAAAGGGGGTAGATTGATGAGCAAGGAAAACGACCCACACAAATTTTATACCATACTTATAACGGAGTTACATCCCCAAGTGTGTGTGCCAAACACATTATGTAAAATCATTATTTCAGATATGACAGTATTGAATACATAGTAATCATTTCATGCTAGAAAAGATTAAGGGAAGAGGATGAGAAGGAAGAACTAAATACATAACATGTGATCATGGGATGTTGATCATGAAGGCCAATTTTACTAATGCCATATAAGTCAACCCAAAGTGCTATATACACATATGACGATATCATTAAATACAGTTATGACATAATGATAATCAGGGTATAATCATGGTAACTTTGGAATAGTTTTCAGAAAAGGGTTAATGTGTAAATGATGAGCAAAGAAGAACGAATACATAGCATGGACACATGATGCGAACAGCAATTTTATACTAATTTATACAGAGTAAAATTCTCAAAGTGTTCATAGATATACAGATAATGATATTCCCTTGGTAATATTTGGATAGCTAGAGAAAATATAAAAAGGGGAAATTTAAAAAAAAAAAAAAAAAAAAAAAAAAAAAAAAAAAAAATTACATTAATTTCCATTTTGAACGGAGTCAAATCTCCAAGATTGAAAAACATAGCGTGTGGACATGACAGGATTTGACTATTCTTATTATAGAGTCAAATCCTCAGATTGCTACTTACACATATGAATATACCAATTTAATCCATTATGACATAGTAACAATTTTTGATAATCATTGGATAGCAAGAGAAAATATTGTAAAGGGGGAATGATGAGCAAGGAAGTACGAAACGCATATACATGAGATCATACAACAATTTTAACTATACTTTTACAGATTCATTCATTAATGTTGCAGCACCCACAATATCATTCTACATTACACAAATATAATAGTAACAGAAAAATACCACGAATTTAGTACACGGTAACAAAAAATGATAGTAACTGTAATATTCCACGTGAAACAAATTATGAAATTAAGCTATATGGAAATTGGGGTGGGGTTGGCCCTCTGTAAACATAACATGGCAAGGTGAATGCAACCATGTTTGAGGACTGTTACAAAGGTCAATTACCATTTCCCCATTAAACCCCCCTCACCCAACGCTTACGGTGGTAAGTGCGATTTATTGTAAGAATCAAAACAAAGTAACTATAACCAAAATAGAAAGATTAAATGAGAACTTACCTGTTTGAAGTTTAATCTTTATTTTAGAGGAATGGGAGTGAGAGTGTTAACGTGATAACCCGCTCAGCTGGTCGCTTGTCATCTTTAAATTCATATCTGAGGGACAATAGCTAGCTTGTAACAAGCTAGAAGGCAAGTTTAAAATTGAAAGATGAGAACCATAGATTAACAATGAATGGGAGTAGGTGGGCACGACACCTCACGCCATTCCTGCCATACAATAAAGATTAAACTCAAACAAGGTAAGTTCTCATTAATCTTTCTATTTTATTCTCGAAATCTCGTCGAGAGATTACGTTAAGATTTTAAAGCTCTATGGCCTCATATCTGCACTCTCGCATGTAAAATACTAGCAAGTAATAATATACGGCCTGGTAATCAGGTTCACCAGTAGTCACCTTTTATTCCCTTGGGAATACATATAAGAGCTTCTCGCTCCAAATGAACGTGGCCCGACTTTGTTTACAAGTTGCCCTAGAGTCATTTTGTAAGTACACTATCATCAACACTTTCTGGCATTCCTCATGCAACACTGCAGTACACTCATTCCATACCTGCAATATCAGTTCTAGAACTAAGAACTTTTAACTACACAAAACTTTCATTGGAAGAGTTTCTCATGCGATGCAGGTCAAGTTCACATGTCTAGAATCTTAAAGTTACAAACACAATTTTACTTTCTTTGAAGACTACTTTTTCAATCTATCTCAACATGACCGGCTTTTTATAGTATAATTGAAATGTTTTCCCATAGCCCATCCTGCTGTACTTTAATATTATCATCAAGTTGGCACAATTGGACTGACTGGCCAATTAAACCGCGGCAGCTCTGGTAGAATGTGCAGAGTATGGAGTTAATATCAAGCCCTGCTAGCTTCATGACAATTTTCAGCCAATCTGGCTATTGTGTCCATTTGATACAGCTCTATAGGTTTTTATAACTTATAAAGAGAGTTTTTCTCCTGTCCACGAAGCTTCTTTGTCTGCAAAATAATTGCTTTAAGTACGTATAAACATATTCGCCTCTCCGGAGGATAGGATGCAGCTTAACAGTGAGCATGCTACCAAGGTCTACTCTGCTCAAGTATTGATTAACATAAAATGAAATTGGAACTTGACGTAACAGTCATGGAATCTATGCTCAATTTTTGAATGGTCTGGACTCTCTGGCTCTGCCCGAAACTAACGCTACAAGCATGACACACCTTTAGGGTTAGCTCTTTTAACCCTAGATACACTAACCGGAGAGAATTTCCTCCAGTTGATTTAAAAATCCAACTCTAACTTCCCAAAATTACTCCTCTATATTTTGGGCATGGGAGGCCCCAAATTAAAAAACACCCTTCATAAATCGCAAATATATGGGTGCGACTGACACTGTGATCACATTATCAAAATCAAAAAGAATGAAAAGTGAGACCTGGCAGTATTAATTGCAAGACAACATAACTTAGATTTTTGACATAAAAACGATGAGTCAAAATTCAATAACATGGGTCACACTGGTCCTGAAAACAGTTCACCATCTTCCCGTTGTTGGCAGAATGCCGTCCATTGTTTTGATGTAGAATTATATTGCCTCTGAGTCCCTGATCTCAGCGACGCTGCCATCACATCTATTGCTACTACTGCTTTTGGCTGATAGCCCCGCTGCTTTCATAGGGTGTCCTGAAAGCCTGCAACATAAAATCGATTCGATCATACAATGGATGTTCGGTTGGTTGCCAATAATAGTTTTCTATGTCACCTACGGAACTAAAGTGGTTTTGTGAAACAAGCATGCCTATTAGTGTAGGTACCACGGTTGCTTTGGGCCATACGCACCACAATGAGCCGTCAGCCCGATCTGATTGATTTCTGTAAACAAACCGACTTATTACAAAACGTTGGAAATGCGTAAAATAGATATTTGCCCCAGTCTAGAGAAAAATCATCGATAGCCATGCCTCGGACAGGCTTCCATGCTACATAATTTTGTGGGCTGATTATTCAGTCGAGATGCAAATAAATCATGTTGTGGTTTACCAAATGTATCCACGATCTGTTTGAAAACATGTTTCATTTAATTTCCCACTTCCACTCAGTTTGATCACAAATTTTCTTGATTTTGCATCTGCCTATGTACATTTGTCCATGGCCTGGTAAGTGTGCTATCGCAGCCAAAATTGCGTTCGATACACCATTGCCAATTTGTCTTGGCTATGACATACATGCTGATGATCGAGTTCAACCCATGTGTTGACATATCCTATACGCCGTAGTATTGTCCACTTAATAAAATATGTACATTGTGCCTATGAGAGCATAGAGCTCTGAGTCCATGAAAAATTCTAGCATTTCTATAAAATTATGCCAGTGTTTACAGGCAATACGAGTTTCGGACAGATTCCAACGGCCTCCAGTATGTTTTTTTCAATTAGTAGCACCCCAACCAATGCTACATCATCTGTATGTAATTTCACATGTGTGCTTTGGTCTAGTAAGAGGGAGTAAGAAACTGTAAATGATCATCCACCACTGTATATCAGCATTTAGACTCATGAGACAAGTACCATTCGCCTATCATAATGACCTTTATTGGGCCTTTAAGGCTGCTGTTTTACTTGCTCAAAGCTCTATAAATGTAACATACATGTAGCAAATTGTACCGCTGGAAATGTCGAAACTAATTTTCCTATGACTTTTGCTGCTCATAGCGAATAGTAAGGCAGCTCTTGATTTTGTAATTCTCTGCAATGCTGATTATACGGCACTTTTTGTATTCTGTGGGTGTGTACCCGCATTGTGGTACAGAGTCAATAATGAATCCTAAATATCGGATAAGCTGCGTTGGTTTTAGCACAGATTTGTCCGGGTGAATAACAAACCCCAAATCTACTAAGAGCTCTTGGTGTTTTATCAAAGATACCTGTGGGCTGCCTCAAGTGATTTTTCAATATGAGACTGCATCAATAACCCTAGAACCCTGATGTCCTATTGACCCAAGCCTTTCCAACACAGGCTTAAACTTGAGTAAACAGCCTTGTTTGCTGTACTTAAACATTTGATAAAGCTCGATAATTGCCATAATTACCATTCCATACGAACTAAGGTATTTTCCTGTGTTGTTTCGCACTCGGGACGGAATATATGCGTCCCGGAGTCGATTGATGCCATATACAATGCTGTGTTACAATTGTGAAGCAACCTGGAACGTCTCCATTGTAAAAATGGTGATGTTCAAGATTTTTTTATTCATGCAGAGAGATCTAAAATCATTCTAAGTTCCACCGTCTTTTTTTTAGGCCTTGTAAAAATAGGCAGAAATATATGGCTGATGCCCAGAATAAGATGGTTCGATAACCCCTTTTCCATACATTTTTACAATTTCTTGACTAATGCTTCAACCATCATCTGATAACTGGTGTGTATACACTGGCATTTGTCGTGGTGGAAAACATTCCGGTAGACTGTCCTAATTCGTAACTTGCACCGCTTGCAAAACAAAAAAGATCTGAAAGTTTAATAAGTTTCCATTTATGGAGATATGACTTCAATCAACTCGACTCCAATTTGGATTTTCTGGATGGACAGAAATTAAAATGAAGGTAAATTTAACTTACCAACCTCCTGGTAAGTTGGTACTAGGCCTAAGCCTTCTTCTCTGGTTTCTTTGAGTTTTTTTGCTGTTCCTGCGTCGACCCTGGTAAATTGCGCGCCAACTGATTGAGCCTGCCGTTGCCTAAAAAGGCCTATCATCCTGACCTCGTCATCTCTGCCAGCCAGCTTGCCTATAGCGGTCACGCTGAACTTGCGGATAAGGGTAGGGCTGATAGTGATAGTTTGAAGTTGTCGTCGGCGACCGACTGAGAAGTACCAGCTCTAATCCCCTTCCTTCAGCTGCCCTTTGTTCCTCTTTGGATCCTGACTTTGGCTTAAGTCGTGCCCAACAACCAGCGGGTAACAGGTTATATGCCTTACATAGGTGCGCATATTTGGGGTTAATGTCCCGGCTTGAAAAACTCCTTCCTGAGAGCATTCAACTCACACAGAGATTAAGAGTGCCATGCCATCAAGCTGGTTTTCAGACAGGGCCATCAACTGGGAACGCACGCAACAAAGGCATATCCCTTTAAAACAAGTGGCCTAGCGATGTGTGCATTTTCAGATCGCTGGAGCGGGTCGAAATTGAACTTGTCCCAAATCGGGGGGTGAACTCTGGGACAAGCCAGCCACAATACATTTTCTGGCGGCAAGTACTTGTCAGATGTTGCTGAATAGTTTCTTCTTTAATTCTGGGACCCATCAAGTATTTAATCGTGATGGCCATTTTGTCATCCAAAGCCTTACCGAGCCGCCGCTGGGCCGCAAACTTAGTTGCCAACCCAATGGGGTCACGTTCCTGTCGCCTGGTTGTTTAATTCTGGAAGCTTAGCTTCTTCAAATCAAGAGCAATAGAGCCCAAAACCGCTAATCATCCAAAATATCCAAAGGAGCATGTATGTCCAAAATATCGCTGATATCATCCACCACCTACAACTGCTAGCAGCCTTAGGCTGTGAGCATGGCTGAAAAATATCGCGCCGGATTCATTCTCCTCTACAGGTGGCTCTTCCAAAACATCTAACACTTTATATACTAATCCCTCAAGGCGAGAAAATCTCTCAAAATCATCTGCCAGGCGATTGGACTTAGTCTTAGCCTTGGCTTTCGGGTTTCGCGCTGTTTTTGACGATGAAGTCGCACCATTAGGTGCCCAGAATTTTGCACCCCCGAAGTGTGCTTCGATGTCGCGTCGTATTGGAATTTTTTACTGCTCTTGGGCTAATCGCCCTTACCTGAATGTTGCTTATCCATGTGTAGGACCAACCAGACAAGGCGTAGAAATGAGATAAATGTCCACGTTTATAATAGTATAATATTCTTGAAAATAAATTTTCGTTCACGTTCTCCGCAAAGGATCGAAACGTGTTGACCGACCACGCCTCCGAAGCGAACTGAACCACGCACCAGCCGAGCGGGTTCTTCACGTAATCTCTCTCCTTCTCGAGATTTCGAAATGAAATAACGTATTCTCAAAAGACACAATTAATATAGTTAAAAACAACAGAACATTTTAACAAAAAAAAACCAATTACTGAAATTAAGGGAATAGTTATTTAAACTGAGGGATGTAAGTCGACATATCCTTGTTTAAATAAAACATGGAGGAAATAGGATTCCAAAATTTGAGGGTCAAGTTCAAGGTAAAGTCAGAATACAACTTACAAGTTGTCTAAAATCTTGTGTAGAAGAAATCGTGGTCTTCTTGTCAGTATTGGTTAGAACATAGATGGGTTCATCCTACTCCCGCAGACTTAACAGAAGTATGTGAGTTAAGCTGCCTTGAGTAGAATCATTCTCTTCTTGGTGAGATTTTCAGACCTTCTGCGCGTGAGCGTATCTTGCGAATTTGACCGATGATGGGTCTCGTGTTCGATGATGGGTCGTGGACGTTGACGGCTACCATCTGTAGGTGGACGGGCTACCATATGTAGGTTGCACCCCCCCCCCCCCACAGTCGCACAAAAGAGAAAAGTTCCAAAATTTAGAAAAAATATGACGAAAAAGTCCACTTTTTTTTCGAAGACCCGCACCCCCCCCGTAAAAAAATTCCTGCTGCTACGGGCCCTTCACGCAAACATTAGTTTCACACGCTTTTTATTTCCGTTTCGCATGGAAGCCCCGGACTGTTGGCTCCCGGCGAACTATATCTACTTCAACACATTCATTTCACACCGGCGGAACCAGACATTTACCTTGGGGATGGAGCAGGTCGGGGCAAGAGCATTTGGAGGAGACAAAATACTAATTCCCAATGAACCTGATACTTACACTTGCTTCATGTGGGAGGTGCAAATTTATTCTGTAATTTATTGAGAATGCAGTCAAATTAAAAAATGCAGCACATTATTGAAAATCAGGCGAATTATTGAGATGCATGCAAATTTTTTTTGAATGGCAGGCCCGTTATTGAAAACACAGGCAAAGTTGTAAAATGCAGGCTTTCTACCGATCCTGATGAAGTTCATTTTCATCATGCCTGATGATCAGCTAACTTAGCACCCAGTATTCTGCATTTTTTCCAATATCAAATATCTCGGAGAGTTTTAATTTCTTTTGGTCTGTTTGCTCCTTTGGTTTCAATTGTAGTATTTATTTTAAACCATGAATAGGGGTCGTGGGTTATTACGAGATCCTCTTCTTATCGTGTCCAAACACTGTGTTCTCAAATATGATCCACGCAGAGAGGGTACACCCGTCTTGCTGCTTCACTGATTCCCGCAGGGTCCTTATTTGTGCATTGTTTGCTCCGCAATGGGCAGACCAAGAGATTCTACATTGTCTGTGGTGCTTGTTCCACAACCCCAGGTCGTATCCTGATCTGCTTCCAGATAGCCCCTTCTGCAAGGAACCTTAGATCGTCCAGTTCTGGTTCTCAATCTTTGGAGGCCTCGCCATTCAGCCCTAGGGAGTCAGTTCCAGTTCCAGTTGGAAGATGCTCACGAGGTTCGATACCAATAGATGATGTTACTTGGTTTGTGGCAATCTTTCTTTCCACAAGGCGATTCTCTTACCTCCTTAGAGACTGGTTTCAAGAGGTTGGACTTTGCTTAAAGGTATTAGCAGCGATATTGCGAGACAATCGAAAAATGTGGAATGCATTTGTTTACTTATAAATCATGGATAGTGTTCAATTCCATATAACTGCTTTAAAAAAGCGATTTATTGGTATAATCTATGCGGCACATATATAATGAAATATCCCTAAATAAAAAACGTACCAGATGGTTTTCTTTTTTCATGGCCATTGGAGTATTCCTTTCGACAACCGATCCAGATTTTTTCCGACCAATATACACAACCTGTACAACGATCATGGAAACTACCCTGTTTCTTCCCTGTGGTATATTTCCAAAACAGCCGCAATGCAATACCGAAGAAGCCAACGAAAATATATCCCATACGCAGAAGATATATCACGTGCAAGTTTGCCACAAGCCTCATCCCTTTGAACTTCGTTGGCACAAAAGGAATAGAAATTTTTAGAATTTTTTATTGCAAAAAATACACTTTAAGTCCAGTAAACTTTTGGCTAACCTAGAACAAATTGCAACAGAAGGTTTTTTTCATCTTGTTTGTATGTCCCCACTGAACATCATATCCCAAATCGGCCAAAATCGGACATCTGGAAGTGGGCTAATTAGCATAAATCCAAATGGCCGCCAAAAGACATCTTTCAAGCCCTGTATCTCTTAAACGGTTGTTTTAGATTTGACCCCATAATATATTATTAATAGATGAAATATGAATACCAAAGAATCGGATCATCTGGTTAAAAAACATTATGACGTACCTGTGACGTTATCATGCAATTTGACGTCATTTAACTACCAATAAAGGTGACAAAAGAGCATGACGTAACTATGATTTTGGTGTGAATATTGATAGTATGGCGTCCACATGCTATAAAAAAACAACATCCAACAGCAACACCAATAACAACAACAATAACAATGATAATGATCACCAATAAGCTGGTTTATCTTGGCCCTAAATAAACCTAAATACTATCAAAGTGCGGGCTGCCCGTACATTGCTGCCATCAGGAATTGTCATTCATCCAATCGCATCGCTTCGAGGGTACAGCCAAGTGTTAACCGCTACAAAGCCTGTTCGTAGATCGAATATGTCGACAAAAAATCGGAAAACAATAAAAAAAAATACCAGAAACCTTTATATGAGATTTGTAACCATGGTATTTCACTCCTCTCAGCATGCACGTAAGTTTTATATGGTCATGTGTCCGTGAATTGGGGCCTGCTCTCTAGCGTGGGCTGTTTAATATTCCAAGTACGCACCTCATTTTCAAGTTTATTTATGCTTTATAAAAGTTGGTACAAAATTTATCTTGATCATATGACTTTAATTAGTTCAAATTAGACTATTGAGTAACCGAAAGTGGAATTTTGGAGCAATGGGACCTCGGAGATGGACACATTACCAATGTAGAGTCTATGGGATAATTGAAGCTTCAGCCTTATTGTGTTTTTTCTTTATCTTAACACAGAGGCGTATCCCATGATGACAATACTCCCGGGTTGCAAACTGCCGATGAACTTTTGGGCGCCCCTTTGGAAATTGAACATGGCAGCCCGTATTCCCCATCTTCTTGAATGTGCAGTAACACACATTATAAATGTCTTGTGCGAGCGCAGCGATCCGACAATTTTGTTAAATAACAATGAGTTAAAATTCCCAACCCTAGTTTTATTAAATCAACATAGACGGTTTTCCCGCCGCGCCCCGTTTTTTCTTATTTTTCAGCCCTTTTCCTTTTTGGTTTGTCTGTGTTTGGACAACCCCTTATATTCCTCTTTAACCCTCCATGTTGCCTTTGCGATTCGTTGCGGTGTCCGTTTCCTTAACTAATTTTCAACCCCTTTTTTCAGTTTTGACCGCCTTTTTTTCGTTAACTCCACATTCCTTTGGTTATTTTACGCCCCTTTATTCTTTAGAATTTTTTCTCAACCTTTGTTTCTTTTGGCGCCCCTTTTCTCTTTTAATCCGTTTTGTTTTCCTCTCTTTCTCATTTTTGCTGCCAACCGTTTTTGTTTGTCCTTAGTTCACTTTCTTTCTTTCCAATTTATTTCAACCACCCCTTCGTTTCTTTTCTCGCTATTATTTTGCTTTCCTAATTGTCCTTTTTTATTATTTTTTCTTATTGTCCCTTTATTATTTTCTACGTTTTCTTTTCCTCAGTTTTGTTGCACATTTTCACCCTAATTAGTATCTCTTCTTACTTTCCCTACAGATGTCTTTCTCCTTTCACCTTAAGCTTTTCTATCTCGCTTTCCCCTTTAATTGTCCTTCCCCCTTTTTCATTCTTCTTTTCCTTTCCTCCCTTTCCATCGCTAATTTTCTTTCGTTTCCTTCTTTCCTTTCCCCTTTTTCCTTCTCCCCTTTCCTTTCCCTTGTCGTCTCCCTTCCTTCTTTTTCTCTTTTCCTCCTTCTTTTTGGCGCCCTTTGGCCACCCGGGGGGCGCTTGCCCCCAGGATATACGCCACTGTAACAATCATAATTATTTGAATTATATTTATGATTTAAACCTAATTAACTGCCTTTTAATTAGAGACCATCCATAAGTTTTAATTTGTAGAAAAGTAATAAATAATTGATTAATTAACAAGTTGGGATTGAGTATACAATGGTACACGATAAACCCACAATATTAGAAAACAATGTTTATTCAACCCATTATGTTTCTTAATACCATGCATAAGAGAACAACTTAAAACTAATGAATTGTCAGATTGCACTCCATTCAATGCCTAATTAAAATAGACCCCACATTTTAAGGAAGCTCATTAATTACTAGACATGCCGGGATGAATGCAGGGGAAATGGGACACAGTACGTTGAATTTACATGGTGAAAATTGTGTTTCTGTTTTAACTCATAAAGACACTTTTGAATCTGTCTATTTTGAAAAATATTCTTCTACAATTCCAGATTTAAATATTCATGAAATTACCACAATGAAATGTTCTTCTTGATTACTCATAATTAAAGTATTCTTAATTAACAAGTGAAGCCCAGAGTGGAGGAATGAGACAAGCTGCTATAAAAACGGAACATTAGACATGCCTACCGTACTGCAATAGATTAATTGAAGACGTTGATATCAGAACATAAATTCAATCCTGACATACTGTTTACTTTTAAAAAGTGGCTAGATTAAACATGGTGTTATTCTCTTTAAATCCATATGACTTGTTGATCTTAACATGAGCTGCAATTTGACCTGCGACACTGTAAATTCATACTTGTAACGTAAACTATTTTCACAAAGGTTATAACCTATTAATGTTTAACATTTATGAATGTTATTGTGTTTACTACTTTGCAAACACCTGATTGTGCTTCAGCAGAATCTACTTGCAAAACATTTTTAAGCAGTCTTAAGGACTTTCTGCAATATAATGCATATTTTTGTATCCATTTCGTTACCAGTTGCCCCCCAAATCATAATACATACCACTTTTTGTCTACTTTCAGTGTATTTTTTAATCATAACTCTGCTTAAGACCTAGGCCTACTGCAATTTTTGATAAAATATTCAAAAGATGGACAATTTTTCTTTCATAATCGTTGTACTTTTTATAGCGAGTATGTACTAGTTTGGAAGTTATAGGTGATCAAGGCTGACTCAAGATTCGAAAATAAATATTTTTGCATAGAAATTAAAATAGAACACTATAATAAAGATACCCACCTAAAATGCTTAATATTATTCCAAAGTTAGAGATGACCTGGGAATGTCGCGTTTTCATGAGTAAACATTTCATTTATAGTATAACAGTGTCAAGGATACCGTGTGTAACAAAATTTCCTGAGCCGTAATTTTATAACAAGGTTGTGATTTTCTATATGGAAAGACTGGTCCGATTTGAGGCAGTTTATTTTTTTCACACATAGTGATTATTATATTGACAAGCAGTACGTATATGCCAAAACACGATTTGTTTGAAAATTTTGAGGTGGCGCCTCATGTGAAATCTCTAGTCGGCCTGAATCTAAAAATGATGGGCGTGGTACTTGTAATTTGCAGACGAAACGCCTGAAACAACGCCCCACTCCAAGACGCATGGCCATATTGATTTTAATCTTGGTTCAGTAGCCTATCCTAAGCCTGCATGTCTATTTCGTTCCAAAGTCTTAGAATCTCCACAACGTTTTCATATTATTTATGCACACTGTCATAAAATGTTGAAAAAGGTGACGCTACTTACAGAGCCGAACATGTGATTGAATTCCCCATATGCAGGCGCGGACCAGGAGGGGGCGGAGGGGGCGCGCCCCTCGGTATTCTGTAAATCTTTGCAAATCAGCCATTTTGAGCTATTTTTGGCCAGTTACAGCCTTTCAATCAGCCCCCGTAATTTTTGACATTTTTCAAAATCTGGATCCGCCATTGATAGGCCTAAGCAAAACTTCGCATGCCCTGTTGTGGACAGTGTCGATGTCAGTCGTTCGCTTTTGTTGAGTTTGTCCACAGTGAAAATGCTTGCCGATTACCAGCCCTACTTAGATCGTAATATTTTCAAGAACATCTCCCAAGTAGCGCTTTGGGTTGACAAAGCCAATTGGGTTTCCTGCTTTGTTCCACTACAACCATTCATGTCACTGAATGAGTGTTCCTGTATAGTGTTTTTCTCATGTGCTTATGATTTTCTGTATCTTCTTCAGGCAATCATTCAATAAATAGTCATATCTGGGGTTTCCTGCCGATAAAGTATATAGATCCACTATAGTGATCCGTTCACAGTAAGATCTTCCCATGCTATATCTGCCCACAGTAGACCCACGCAGGAGATCCGCCCACAGTAGCTCCGCCCCAGTATATTCCGCCTCAGTAGATCCACCCCTACAGTAGACCCGCCCACAGTAGAGATCCCATCAAGTAGACTCCACCCAGGTGATCCACCCATAGTAAGATCCACATACAGTAGTCCATGTGCTTTATGTGGTCACGATGTGTAAACAACCTGGAGCAGCTGCTTTTCTAAGTACTTAACGCCCGATGACGTATATACATAATAATTACTCTATTTGTGTGGTTACGTCATATACACGTCGTAGTGTGTGCGTTTTTAAAAAGCTTATTTGATTCTTTGGTGTCATATTTGTATCTACTATTAACATATTTTGGGGTCTAAAACAACCATTTAGGGATATAAGCAGGGCATCAAAGTTGCCTTTGGCGGCCATTTTGGATTTAATGCTAATTAGCCCACTCCCAGTGTCTGATTTTGGCCGATATTGGATATAATGTTCGGAGGGGTTATTGTAACAATATTAAACCAAAAAACCTTCTTTGTTGCATTTGTTCCAGTTCATAGATATCTGGCTTTAGATTTACTAGTCTACTTTTTAAACCTCAGTGGATATGAGACAAATTTAAGAGGGATGTTTTAGCTATCATTTTGTGATAAAGGTTTTAGTTGGCCTAAACACTAACAATCCCTGAAAACGTGTACATTGAAAAGGGGTCGCGTAATATTTAGTTTTATCGCAGTCGCACTGTACTGTAACCACTGATCTCTATACAATGGATTGGCTACACAACCGTAATTGGTAATATTAGATTAATGGAGCAAACGGCAGCATCTGGTCTACCGAAACACATACCATTCCAAGCACCTTTTAAACAGAAGTTGTATCCCGGGTGCACTTTTTAGAGACATGCCATCACATACACGCAAATACAATGAGCTCACTGAATTGGCTTGATTCTGTTTTGTCGCTTATCCACCTTTCAATGGGAACAATTTTGTATAAATGACCGGCTCTTAACACCACCTTCTTGACTCTTGTTTTGGATGCCAATATTGCTTCAGTGCTTCAATTAGGGGTGGGGGGGGGGCGACCCAGGAGTCCAATCCATTGTAATAGAGATCAGTGTTCGAAAACCACTAATTGCGCGTTCACAATCTACGTACTTTTCAGATGTACCGAGTACGCTTCTTTGTATGATGCAGATTTCCGATTTTATTTTAAAAACATATTTCTCAAGAATCCCGGCTCATTTTATAAAAAATTAGGCATAAATGGACGTATGCCATTTTTGATAAATTTAGACATTTTACAGGAAAACGTTTAACTTAAAGCTGTGTTGTAATTTTCGATGTTAAAAGTGAACGCGATAGTCTTTCATACAGCCAGAACTTGACTAACCACGATCACCTTTCAATTGGTGTTGAAAGACTAAACCGGGCTTGTGGCAAAACGATAGCGTAAAAAAGCAACGTGGCGGCTTCCTTAATGATCGTCTACTGCTTCGCAAGTTATGCGTGAAGGTGTTATCTTCGCAAGGAATACTCCAATGACCATGCCAGCATCTGGTACGTCATTTGTAGGGATCTTTCATTATATATTTCCGATAGATTTATACCAAGACATCCCTTTAATGTAGAACCAAAGCACCAAATAGTGAAAAAATGAAGTATTTGAGGAATTTGTCATACCGTCCCCGCAAATAGACATACAGGCGATGACGTCTCAAAACTTCCCCTACAATAAACAGCTGACTGTGGTTTTACACTAGCACAGCATAAACAAAGATCAATAATTTTGTATTTGAGTCAAACTGTATTCATCATGGTGCACAATATCACGCTAAAATCTGGGATATGCAACCAAGAAAGGTTTTTTGATCTCAAGTCTGAATTTTGATACGGCACTAATACGAAATTACAGAATCAGATTAAAAATTACTGTTTGTCCTTTAATACACGATTTCGAATCCCAACCATTTTGCGGTTGTGTTTGTCCTATCCATGCCATACAAAAATACAAAAATATTAATTTTGATGATTTTTTCGATGTTTCGGAATTAGCAAATGCGCGCTGCTAACCCTTTAATAAAACTCTCGGGATTGAAGGCGGATGCATGCAGGTATCTTCCCGACATAGGTGCTTCACATTAGATACTGGCAGTACGCTCTGCATGCTCGCTACGCTGCGAGGGGGGGGGGGGGGGGGGGGGTTGTGATGGGGGGTCGGATTCTTGTGTCGGCCATCCTGCTAGGAGTACTAAGTTTTCCGTTGGTGTTGGACGGGTGCATCCTGGTACGCCGGCGGAGGCTTTAACGCTGAATCAAGCATCTTGGCAAGGGTTGATCTTCCCCATACAGGGCAGGCATACTCGCACATGAGTAGCACAGGGCAAGTGCGTCGATCTTAGGGTATGTGGGCGAGCACCCCACTTGTGCCAGTGAGTTTGTTCAAGATGTTTATGGCGTGAACATACTTTACTCTTCTTCTCATGATGTGGGTCCTTATAGAGAGAGTGCGGTCCAAGGTAACTCCTTCCATAGACATAATTATCACAGTGCTCCAGGGGTGTCTCAGACTAATGTATCGATATTTTGTACAATTAATATAATTACATTTTCCCCATTCACTGCTTAGCATTCCTTTATATCATAATTACATGTAGTGCACATACTACATTGGCACTATATATACCCCTGGGCAAATCCTTAAAACCAAGAAGTGTTTGTGTGTGTGTGCTTTTTGTCATTTTGTTTTGGATTTTATTGATAAAAATGCTTACAAATTTGACCTTCGTTAAGTGCATGAGAAATACGTAGTGTGTGGCATAGGATATATGTCCAGTGTTGTACGATTTGTCTATTGCGCTGCACTCTGACCCCACGCGATTATCGCTGGGTTTGTATGATTTAGGGACCAGTCAAAAATAATACGTCAGCTGACTTAGAGATTTCGAAATATATTTTTTGTGGTAGTAATTAAAACATCACCTGAACTAAGAAGTCAGCAAAATGCTTCATTTCTAAGTTAAAGCTGAGCGTCAAGCACCATACTCAAGCTTAAAATTTTGATTGGGTGCTTTTTAAAAATTTGCGCACTACTGAAAGAAAAACCCTGTGCCGCGTATTCTTAAAAGTATTACGTACCCATCATGGTCCCCGATTTTTCATGACGTTTTATCTCACACATGGGCGCATATCACCAAAATTACTAATTTTGAGTGAAACGGTCCAGCCGTTGGATATAAAACAAAGTGTACTAAATTGGCCAATGTACAGTGTTGTGGGTTAAAGCCACTATCAGCGATTTCTTCCAAATGTAAACAAACCGCGCCCCCTATTTTCATCAAAGTCCATTTTTGCACTGTTTTGTATTGGAAATGGGTTGTCGTAAAGACCCCGTAAGAGGCTACTCGGGGGGTGCACGCCGTAGTTGTCAAGAAATGACCATTTTATGCATGTTTAACAATACAAAAGCGGATCCCGACTTTTATTAGGAACAAAAACAGGCGTAATGGCATCTTCGACACCGCTTTAAAATGTTTTAGTGTCGCTTTTTCCAAAGAACAGAATATAGGTGTTGATATACCTAACACTAGCAATGTAGAGACAAATGTCATTTTTAATTTGGAAATAATGACTGATTGGCGTTTAAATATGGCCATCCACATTTGGAACGTTTTTGTTCATAACATAAAATGAAACATTTCCTGGCCTAAAAATTCTTGAGCTAGTATGAGAAAAATATGACTTCTTTCGATACCAAATCTCAATTTTGATTGAGAAAATAAGTGGGGGACGAGGCTGCCAATTGGGTCAACCACTAATTTTCGTGCTTTGCTCTTCCGGAGCCCAATCCCTTGTCTAGTCTGTCTGTCGGTCTTGCGTTTGTGTATTTTGGTTACGACTACTTACCGTTTTGCAGACACGCACGTGCAGTGAGAAGAAAATCTCATAAACTGAGCTGAGGTCTACAAGCAAATTACACGTTATAACAATCACGTTATCCGTACTCGCCTACTATAATTCAATAAACCTATTTCCATGAAATGCCGACGTTGCTTGCCTTATTTTCTATTCCACTCCACCACAACGATTACGTTCGTGACGTGAATTAATATTACACGGTCCCTTATTTAATATCGGATGTAAACAACGCTCGTTATTCAGTAGTTGGCGATCGCTCTTCTGACCTCAGAAATTGTGGAATATACTTATGTTTGAAATTCTAACCCATTCTAACCACTACGTTGACAACCATTCGTATATTGTTCGTCTTACTACTAAAGTAATAAGAACAATCTGTAGCAACAACAGTTTTTGCAGCTCAATTACGGCGATAGGGTTGAATAGGCAGTACGCATGACTAGCCTGTCAGGAAAACCGTAAGTACAACCTAGCATTATTGGTAGTGGGTATATGTTATTTTTTATGTTGAATTGAAAGTATATCACGTCATATATTACGCCTTGCATTACGCATAATATTAATATATATTATATTATAGGTACATTTCGAAATCCAAGCAACTAATTTTTCATGCTTCACTATTCTCTAAATTAGCATATAAAGTTTGTGAAAATATGAAATAATGCAGATAGCCCCATCCCTTATATGGTTAAACTATGGAATGCATATACTTCCGGAGTGTAGAATACACTTTTCTTTTTTCTGAATGTAAGGTCCTTTGCATGGTGGTATTTTATATTGGTGAGGTGGTTGGAGGGAGGTGCGGAGTTAGTCCCTGGAGCAGTAATGTGGCGTGATTTTGGATTGCTGCTTGGTGTCTACTGAGAGTGTGTGGTGTGGGTGTGCTGAATATTAGTAAGTTTTTGAAAATATTCTTTTGTTTAAATATGTTAAAGTAGCTTAACAGATGTGTCAATCGATATGGAGCAACCAGTTGTGTGTTCTAAATGATTTTAAATCTTTTGGTTTTATATGGCCCCTTAATTTTGTAGTGCTACTGCTATTTTGATCGTGTTTTTTTAATATTATGTTGTAGTATGTCATCATATGTTTGTGGTTTTTTTAAAAAAAATTAATTACCTTGTAAGTTGTACTCATTCAGCCATTGCTGCGATGTGCATGTTATAAACCTTGATAATAAAAAAATAATAATCATAATAACATTAAAATTGCATTTAAGTGAGAATGTTATTCCAAATTTCAGTTGCTTCTGACATATTCTGATGAGAAAATGTTTGTCAGGTTCCTATTCTTTCCAGAGTAAATCGATTTGCAGTGTACGGGATTAGGCACACATGATATGCTTTAGCCAACCGTTCAAATAATATCAATGCTATTTTTAAGGTAAGTCGGGGGACGAGCTGTGGATCACGAAATGTCCCTTTAAAGTATTAGGTGTTATTTGGGTTGGTTTAACGTTGTAATTAACGTTCTGAAGGCACGGTTATAAAATAGTCGGGCAAATGTTAGTATGCGTGGACAAGCAAGACTGAGTTACATCTATAAGACCTTGTGACTTATCACTTAGGTTTTTTCTTCAACCGGGCTATCATGTGTGGATTACGCACAATTTGCAGTAACTCGGGGGACGAGGCTGTGGATCACGAAATGCCCCGTCGATGTGCATTTCATAGTATAATTTCAAATTACGTGAGGCTTCTTGTTCTTGCATATTTCGTTTTCGATGTGGCGATCTTGGATTGGGGTTTCAATCCCCGGTCATGCGCCAAGGCCTTTCTTTGTTACCATTACAAATTATTTTTGTGTCCATGGTTCAAATTTCCTGTAATGAGAAACTGGATGGCATTCAGTTTCTTTTATACAATAGTCCCCGGTTAATGATAGAAGGCTTTAAACAAATGGGCATAGATGGCTGGATTCAAATTTTGATGGCCAAGTAAAAACTTATAGTTGTGTTATGTGTGCATTAAAATCAGAATGCATTTTTCTTCTCCAATCTGTGATAAGGAATGGTATTTAACGTGTCACGGTAATTTATTTCAATCACAACGTTTAACATTGAACCACATTGTAAATGAGTAATGTAAACTTTTTTACCATTAAAATAATTCCTCTTACATCTCACGGTGAATGGGACAGAACTAAAAACTTTTAATGAGGTCTCCCTTATTTTGACAATCTGACATATAATATAAATGACAATTTATATCAATTTTTTAGTATCAGGGGCAAATGAGGAAAGGTGACGTTCACACACCGTCATTATGTTGTCTATTGGTTGTGAATTAGCATAATAAAAGTTTGTTTAATATCGCTTCATTCACTTCAGTTTCAGTTCAGCATAACATATCGAACGGGACACACTGACAGAAGTTATAAAAAATACATTAAAATAGATAATACATAAAGTATCAATTGGTAGACGTACGGAGATACCTGTGGGTACTAAGATATGCTATGCTAGGACCAGTAATGAGACAAAACCCTATAGGCTTATTGGATATTGCTGCCCTGTAAACATTCAAGTAAAAAAACTCAATATTATCAAAAATGATACAAGTAGGGGTTGATATAGAAATTTACATAGTAAATAAACCTAACAAAAAAAACAGAGACAAGCAACAAAAACAACAATATAGAAGCTAATAAACCAACACTTAACGGGAAAACGGGATACGCGAATTTTGAAGAAGGAGAGACTTATCAACGTGTCTTGCTGAGGTATGAATATTTCATAATGAGGAGAGAGAAGAAGAGATAGAGGTGAGAAAAAGGTAAGGAAGAGAGATAGAAATAGGATGAGGAAAAGGTTAGAGAAATAAGGACTTGGGGGGGAAAAATTAATTTGTGAAAATGTTAATTCCAAAATTCCAGTCGCTTCTGACATGCTTTTTTGGCCAGGTACATATCTTATACGGTGCTCAAAAGGTTAACTTGGGCCAACCTTTCCTCCAGAACAACCCTAAGCGTGCAGTAAAATGCAAAAGAATCATGCACGTACAGAAATATCTGCAGGCCTAACGCCGATTTAGTTTTGGGGGGTGGCGGGACTTCAAAAAGGTGGATCTATTTAATCGGAAGTTCGTGGCTCTTTTGTTAAAAGTGGGCCTAACCCTCATAAATTGGTCTTTTGTTGAACATTTTATCACCAAAAAGTGGTCCTTCTTTGTCCATTTTTTTCTAAACATTTGGACCTTTTTTATTAAGGGTGGGCATTTTACCCCTTGTTTAATTGGGGGGGGGGTACGGCCCCGCACCCCGCCCTGCGTACGGGCTTGAATAATCTGAAATGTCAAGCATGGAATAATGATCCAATATATAGTCAGGCAGCAGATGTCACTATGTTTACACGACGGCGATACTTTTTTGCCACTTGGATTTTTCACTTTCATGTATTCAAGGACATCACGGAATCGCTTTCAACTTGTCGCCGAATTTCCATTGTCGTATTCGTCAGCCTGGGGGCGCTTTTTCAAAAGTGCCGCCCAAAAGCATAGAAAATCGAATAAAAGCGTAATTGTTTACCACAAATACCATCTATAAGGGTCCATTTTCTGGATAATCTTGGTCAAGTGTGACCGCTAGAATGTTTTAAAACCAAAACCGTGTTGGTTCATAAAAGAGAGGGCTTTTTTTCAAAATGGCCGCCAAAATCATAGACAAATCTTTAAAGCATATTGTTGTACCAAAATGCCATCTTAATAGG
>JAMKCH010018433.1:0-40741 GCA_023653785.1 Ophioderma brevispina
AGAAATTAGCAAAATGCAAGTACTACTGTACTCAAATGCATTTCTAAAATGTAATCTCTCACCCCACATCAAAGTATAAAAATAAGAAGATTCTCGACTTACCATACATGTTGTTGCCAGATGGAGTGGACAACTAGGAATGCTATCGCAAAAGTAACAAATCGAAACCAGTCCCCAAGAAGAGTGTTAGTCAAATGCTGTAAAGATGCAACAGATAATAAACACAGGAATTACTTTTATTGCCGATAGGGAAGTACAAATGTAAACATTTTTAATCTACATTAAGACTTAGTGAGTTATCGATCACGCTGATTATGAACAAGAACTTTAGATTCGTATGTATTTTTCCCTTAAAAAATTCAAGTTTTCTCAAAAAACATTTTGATATCAGTTTGTATAACTAAAGCAGATAACAGCAGCAGTATACAATACAACATCAACATTCTACAATTCAAAAGCAATAACCGATATACCCAATACCAGGTAAATTCGACTTTATTTATTTATTTATTTATTTATGTATTTATTTATGTATTTATTTATTTTTTGTATTTATTTTTTCAATATTATTGTATATCTGATTGGGTTCAAATTGCTTCGGGGACCGTGATCAGTACAACTTGGTAATTCAACCTTTAGTTGAAAGTACCCCAACATTTAGCACCTCCATTCTATGTGTCATAAACAATAGATAAAAAGAGCGACTTACGAAGGAGGAAAAATACATGATAAATAAAACTTAAAGGGACATAATGACATGAAAAAAAATGACATAATGAAAAGGACCCTTACTGAAATCACGTTCCACTAGTTTGAAAACATTTGGATGTTTTTCATTCTGTACTCTCTAATGCAAAAGAGTGAATTCACTCTTTAGATGAACTACTGCCCGCTCCGAAGAGTGAAATTCCAAACCCTTTGAAGAGTATGTTTTGTTCAAATTTGTTCTTGATATGTAAAAAATAATAAAATTTTTTTTATGACACATTTTAATAAGCAAGAAAAATTTGATAAAAAAATGTTTTTTTGAAAGGTCGTGGAAATTTCACCTTTTCAAGAGTGGGCCCCTGTAAAGTCACTCTAAAGAGTGAAATTCACTCTTTTGCATTTAGAAGATTAAAACAGTAAAAACAGGAAGAGTTCCAGGGGGGAGGTGGCAGTTTGTGGCAATTTCTGGAAAAAGGATGCCAGCATTTAACAAACTTGAAAAGCATGTTGTCGTCAGCTCACAGACCATTGCTATTGTATTATGTGCTAATCCCGGCTAATCCATCTTTCACTTGCCAGATCAATATCTTACTACAAGCCTAAAGTACAATGCCTGAACTCCGGTCTGAATGCTTTTGAATTGTGTCGCAAAACACACTGTAAATTGTGTCAGGGATGTGAACACCTTGCTTTTCTGTTCCAAAAATTGCCACAAACTGCCACCTCCCCCCTTGAATTCTTCCTGTTTTTACAGAATGTAAACATCCAACTTGTTTTCAAACTCGTGGAAGTGATTTCAGTAAGGGTCCTTTTTCATTATGTCAATTTTTTTCATGCCATTATGTCCCTTTAATCAACATGATCAAATAAGTAAAACACAACGATTGTTGATAAGAATAATACACAACGCATTCACCTACCTCGTTAACGTCATAGTTCGCAACGGCATGTACAACGGGTACTATCTGTAAGAAAAAATAAACACAATTGTGTTTATTACGTTTGTATAGATTATCAGTAACCTTTCTAAACACAATTCATCCACCAACATCTGCAAATTGTAACCTATAAATAAAAACAAGGTTGTAAATTACTTTAATATTGAACAGGCGTATAAAACCCAATTGGTTGTGTCTGTTATGTTGTAAGCTCGTATAATCTGGCTGTTGACAAATTTGACATACTCGAGATTAAAATATATGCAATTGGGGTTATGGAAAATGTATACTAAGTGGTTTACAAGCAATCGGTATAAAAATAGAGAAAATTGTAGTTCATTGTCACTAGGAGCAGCCTTACAAGAAAATAATTAATAACCACATCTTGGAACAAGACCAAATAATGGTAGAAGGTGACCTAGGATTTGTTCTGTCATTCCCTCTATTTTTAAAATAACTTAAACATTTTAGTCTTTCTTTTACAATAAGTGTGCAGAGATCACCCAAATTACCTGGCAATAAAACATTTGCTATCGCAGGTCTTACTGAAAGGAATACAATGCCCAAATCAGATAGTCTTCCACAATCGACATTTTCAAAATCCTATCTCTTCAGCCTGTCTTCTTTCCCAGTGCTTTTGAATCCGTTTTAAAAGCGCTTTATAAATACCCATGCGTGCTCGCGCGCGAGTGTGTGTGTGTGTGTGCGTGTGCATGTGCGTGTGTGTGTGTGTGTGTGTGTGTGTGGATGTGTGTGTGCGTGGGTGGGTGTGTTGGTGTGTGTGGTTTTTTTGGGGGGTGTGGGGTGCGTGCGCGTGAGAGCGCGTGTGTGTGTTTAGGTTTAATTATCTAATTACCTCTTTATTTTTCCTTATTTTAATGAACGCAACCGCATTGAGTTCTTAAATTGAACTCAAAGTTATCGTTTTTTCACCTTTGCTCAAAATTAAACGTCATTATTTCACTCCAGCATTTTGAGCATTATTACTACTCATACCCAAGGTCGTATTCTTAGTGTAACTCTATATACAGGTGACTGAACCGTGTCTAAAACGTCGAGATTGTGGAATTTGTAGTGTTCAGTATTCAAACGTGTTTCCGTACAGAACGTGTAAAGGCGCCCAAAAATTAGGCAGGTTTACCTTTGACATTTTGTTTTTCCAGTCAAAAATGTGTTGTTTGCGAGCTATCAGTTATAGATGATCGGAAATTTAAGTTTCCCAGTACTAATAGATATAAAACACGATTTGCGATTTCTTTTTCATTTCAACATGCTTAATATTTGCCAATAAATATTGGATCTTCACTAAAATGTTTGCGTTACCATGGTAACATCTTTAAAACATTTCTGACTTGAATCGGTGAAGTCTGATAATGCTGTTAAGATATACCTGAGACTATTAGGATATACCGAGTGCTTTATATCATTATCTGGGTTGAGAATACTTAGCTGTTAACATCACCAACGTGACATGCTTACATATATACATGCTACGGCTTGAATAGGCCACAACGTAAAATCATTATTTAGTGTACCGTACTGTTGTCAGACTGATTTGATAAAAAATACAATTACTTTGTAAATCTATAACGTTAAATTGTTGTTCTTGTGTACAGAGAATCATACTTTAACATACCCATCGCCGTTATCTCAAGGCATTCTGGTCAGTTTCAAGTGCTACCTCTTGAAAATACCCATACCTGTTTTCAATATTTGTATTGAGATTAAGGAATTCATATTTGAAATTTATTATTATTAATATTGTTTCTTGTTCATGATTATTAAATGTTATTAATACTGTTTCTCGTTCGTTAGTTTTATTTTTTTATAATATTATTATTTTGTTGTTGTTGTTGTTGCTGCTGTTTCCTTCGTCGTGATTATAAGAAATTCCCAAATTGCTATTCTTATTTTGCTTTGTTTTACAAGTGTTGTTTTACAAGTGTTGACGCGCTTAAAAACAATTGCAAACTTCGTCGCTAACAACAAATATTGATTTGTTAGCAAGACGTAATTTTAAATCACATTTACCAAATTTTATTTTTGATTATTTTTTTCTGTTTGGGCAGTCATTGTAAAATTTTGCACAAAAAAAATCAATCGAAATGTGCGTCGCCAATCGAAAACAAAGTTCTAAAATTTTGAAGCCCAATCGAGATTGCATTACGCCAACACTGCAAAAAGTGTTTAGAGATTAAACATTTCTAAACGCCATTGTGCACCACATTTCTAAACATGTTAAATCTCTAAATATGAAATATCAGATATTACCATACAGAACATTTCACGTTATATATTCTTAAGAGACTGGAGACTTTATTTATGAAAAGTTAATCTTTGATATCAATTTCTATCGGATCTCTGGTTAATTAAAAATGATAATTAGTGTGCTAATTTAACGTCAATTTTTGATGCTATCACCGCCTTCTCTTCTACATACACTGACATATGTCCCGCCAGAATGTGATTTAAAAACTTGATTTTTTTTCCTGTGTGCATATCATGTTCATGGCCACTAATTCCTGAAACCGTTTCAAATGCAAAAAGCCATATCCAGATAAGTATCAGGGAAAAAGTAGTCCATGCAAAAAAAACTTCATTTTATTAATCAATGGTGTCATCACTAAAAACTTGACTAATGATGGTAAGGTCAATTCGCAAATTACCATACTGTGACATCCAGTAATACCTTTAAAAATTCCATCATTCTATGTAGTCCAATTTGCCATCTAGCTTTCTTTAAAGGTATCATCCTTTTATCGGGCAATTCTTTAGTGCTGAAGGGCCTACTTAAAGGACAAATAAAGGAATTCTTTCGTTTAAACAATATTTAGACACAATAAAATGTACATCTCATCCAGTCATTTTCTAAAATTTGGAAATAATTTATATAACTTTCAGCAAAACAGGTAAAATTCTTCTAGGTAAAAGATCTATTTCAATGCGATTTCGGTACAATGAACCACAGCGTTCCATCTAGCATGATTTTGGCACAGATTTAATTTTGAAAAGACAAAGCCAGTATGTTGCCTTTTGATTTGCATACCATAACTATTGATCAGAATGGCATTTGATTATGCCAGGTGGAAGTGGATTAGAAAAGAAAATTATACCCGCGTAAAGGGGAAGAGAACCTCCCACTTATAACCCTTTCCCTTACCCTCAAAGAGATCCAAGAAAGGAATAAATTGATTGAGAAAATTCACTATCTGAACTATCAATATAATTTAAAATCAGAATTAAACCACTGAACATTGATAAAAGAGTCAGCCACAATTTCAGTTTTTCTCCGACTGCCCCACCAAATAAAAATGTCTGGGTACGTCACTGTGTCTTTGTCAGTCATAATACAAATTATTGGTCCAAAACAGAAATACAATAGAAATACATTCCGAGTGCATAGTGAGAGCCAGAAGTAAAAGCAATATGTGTCTGATGTGTGCTGTGATAGGTTATAGAGCTGCACAGAACATTACGTCACACGTTGTACTTATATCAAAAAAATGTATAGTACTCATATACTATATTTCAATTTGATATTCTTAAAGTATTAGTATAAATTACTATAAAGGGTTTATCGAAAGTTCATCTGTGGTATCAATTCCCATTGCATGTCCGGCTAATTAAAAATTATAATTAGTGAATTAAATTAACGTCAATATTTGATGCTATCACTGACTTCTCTTCTACACCTGTCCGACCAGATGTGGTTTTAAAACTTTTAATTTTCCTCTGTGCATATCATGTTTATTGACCTTAATGGCCACTTGTTGCTGAGCCTGTTTGATGCGCAAATGACCATGACCAGATAAGTATTGAGTATCTCATGCAAGCAAATAAGTTGTATTTTGTTAATCAATGGTGGCATCACTAAGGAATTGACCAGTGATGTTAAGGTCATTTGTCAAGTTTCCATATACTTTGGCATCCTGTAATGCCATTTATAGTATAAAAATACAACCATTTTCCGTAGTCCTGTTTGCTATTTTGTTTTTCTTCAAATCTGCTATTTTTATTGGACAATTCTGTGCGCTGAAGGGGTAGTTTAGGGGGCAATTGAAGAAGCTTTCGCGAGAAAGTTTTTATCAGACATATTACAAAGCACTGGTCCAAATCAGCCTGAGTACAGTGAGAATCAAAAGTAAAGTAGGAATGCTACGTATGATGTAAGGATAGGTGCCCATTGTGTTTAACTGTAGGTCTGCGCATTGCAACGTATCTGGTCTGATCGCCATAGGTTATACACCACTAACTCAATTATACACAGTAGTCTATGGGAAAATGCAACTTTGGGCATGTTTCTTTCATATATAAAACTCTTCACAGAAGAAATGCAACAATATAACACCAAATTACAAGCTAAAATCACCAAATAACCAAATTTGAACATATGGTGACCAGATTTCTTTTAGTTACGAATCACCAAGCTCGCAACATGTCAGACCGCCCAGCACAAGATGCTCTGTAGTCGCTGCTGCTAGAAGTTGGCAAATCAATGTGAAATTGTCTCAAATTGACTGTTCATATTTTCAAATACCATTTAGCTTTAGTAAGAAAACATACCATGTCTACCATGTCAATCATAAAATTCCATCACTTCTTAAAGGTGCGTGTTCCGATCTTCTTTGGGACCCCTGATTTACCCAGAAGTAGTATCGATTTTGATACTCAAATTCATTTCATTGCCAATATATAAACCAAACAATCCGCTGAATTTAGGGTTACCATCAATATTAGCACAGTATTGATAGGGCTTTGCAATGCACGTTATTGCTTCTACCATCAAAACCGTAAGTTTGAGGGCTATTTAAGAGAGAAAAAACATCCTTTATGGCTATCAATCTGGTTTTAGAGGAACCTTCTCAACTGATACATGTTTAACTCACCTTACCGACTACGTTCGTAACCAGGCCTCTATTGGTAATTATACTGGTATGGTTTTAATAGATCTCCAAAAAGCTTTCGACACTGTCGATCATGTCATTCTTTTGAAGAAAAATTAAAAGTCCTTGGGGGTGTCCTCTGTTGAGTGGTTTATATCCTTATTTGTGCAATAGGAGTCAAATTGTGAATGTCAACCAGGTTGATTCTGCCTCTCTTCATATCTCCTTTGGGTTCCGCAGGAGTATCCTTGGTCCTCTTATTTCTTGTTTATGTGAATGACATGCCATCAGTGTTGACTGCAAAGTGCTTTTATATGCTGATGACAGTGCCTTGCTGGTTTCTGTAATGATCCCAAAATTGTTTCTGAGAAATTAAGTCATGAGTTAAACTCATGCAGGCAATGGATGATTGATAACAAACTCTCCTTACATCTCGGCAAGACAGAGGCTATTTTGTTTGGAACCAAGAGGAAGCTTAATTCTGTTCATGACTTTGCTGTTGTTTGCAATGGAAAGACGATTAGCACCTCTTCCTCTGTCAAGTATTTAGGGGTTACCCTGGACAATACTCTTTCAGGAGAATCCATTGCTTCAAGCATCATCAAAAAGGCCAATGGGAGATTAAAATATCTTGTACAGTCATTCAAATTGTTTAAATATGAAATCCGGCAAGACACTGTGTTCAGCATTGACAATGTGCCACTTTGATTATGCATGCTCTTCTTGGTACTCGGCCTTATCTCAAAAGTACAAAAATCAGCTTCAAATCATGCAAAACAAGATGGTCCGTTTTATTTTAGGTTGGGGGCCACATACTCATATTGGGCAAAAAGAACTGGATAGTGTTGGCATGCTATCGAGCCATGACCGGGTTGTACAACTCAAACTCAACCATGTCTTTAAGATCTTTCATGATTTGGCTCCGGATTATATGAAATTCCATTTTACCATAATTCATCTGTTCAGAGATAAGTACCAGGGGTAGCCCATTCAATTTTGTTGTTCCTCATTCCAAAGGTCAGGCTAGATTTACTTTTTATAATACTGCTATTCATCATTGGAACTCACTGCCAAGCGAGATCAAGGACATCAGTGATTTTAATTTGTTTAAGCAATTAGTCAAAAGACATTTTTCAAGTAACTCTCTATTGATTACTGAGCTGGTCTCAATTTTATTCTCCTTTTTGTCTCTGATCGCAATTGGCATTAAGTTCCTATTTTTTGTCTCAACATTTTGTTGGTTTTGTTTTTTGTAATATTTTCTCTTCCCTCTTTCTGCATGTTAAGGACCCCAATGGAATTAAGCTTTTGTTTTTAAAAGCCTTTTGGGCTATCCTTGGTACTCCTATCCACTCATTATTGGTCTTTGTCTTGTTCTTAAAAATAATTTTCAGTGCAATATCTTATGTATTGTATCATATTTTACATGTTTTTATCATTATATGTATGCTTTTGAGTACCTAATAAAATCAATCAATCAATCAAGTTTGTTTCCACGTACCTGATGGGGCGTATGTGCAAGTGGCAGGCTCTTATATCAAGTAGAGAACACAATAGACATAAATCGGAACAAGCACCTTTAATATACTAGTGCATTTTCAGGCATTTTAAGGCAGTTTTTTCAGATGTCATGCAAGTAAATAGTCCGCCCAAGATTTTTTATCCTTACGTCTTAGTCTTAACCAAAGATACTGTTACCTGTCAAATTTACAATTTATTCAAGCTCTTGTCAATAATTTTCAAATTACTGAATTTCAAGATAACACTATTCAGAAAATGAATCATTCCACTATACAACATGCCTATTGTACTCTATATCTTGAGAATTTGTCAAAAAACATGTAGCAGGTAAAATTAATAGGCATCCATTCAATTGTTGCTTTTCCATAGGAAAACAATTATTGGCCTTATCCGAACGACCCATTGAATGTGCTGGATTTCACAATTGTTTTAGCCAGGCGCCCAATATTCAGAGAAAAAATATCCAAATAATTCTTTGTACTTGTTTCTAAGTTAAAGGTACATTTTATGAGATAGCACATTCGGTTTTATTTATGGTTCGCTAGATATCTCGAGAAAAGTTTATTCCCTAATGTTCGGTTGATTCGATCTTGCGGTTCAGTGTTATGCGCAAAGGGCTTGTATCATCCACTGGTCTTGTTGAGAATTTGCCACTGATTGTATTGCAATACAAAAAATTGGATATTTCTTACAGATATGATCGAATTTACACTCCATTTATGACATTCTAAATATTTTTCTTACATATACAATCAATTTGCACGTCTGATTAGGCACACATACATTACTAAGACTAATTTTACACCCAAAAATCCAATGCATTCTCAATTTAAGTCAGTCCGTATTAATAGAGGAAATCGTATTCACGTGATTCAAGAAATATCATCTGCAATTTTTTTATATGGACGGACCATTGGAGGGAAAAGTGTGAAGACCTCGATTTCAAAGAATCAATAACTCAACAACATATCTATTGTATTGACCTTTTGTTGGTGAGAAGAAGTCCATGAACTTGGTTATATCATTAAGTGCTATTTTTGTTTCAGTCGATATTCTTGAAACAAATGTAGTTGCTGTTATGCTTGCATGCGCATCACGCTGTTCCAAAGACCGCTGTGTTGTAACTTCTCTCTCTTTAAAGAGACATGAAGAGATTTCCAGAAAGAAAGAAGCGCCCCAATTTTTGTCGAACCCCAGTTTTTTGCATATTGGAATGCTTACCAATGTATTAGATCACACCTGAAAATGAATAAGCCATATACGCGGTCCTAGTAGGAGATGATGATTTAGTATTTTCTGTCGTGCACGACAGAAAATTCAAGCATAGTTTTCTATGGGGACGATTACGATAGCAGGCAAGTTCAAAACAAGGTTTGCGGTTTTCTTTTGTACTTGTTTGTTCAATAAGTCTTGGAAACGTTCTCGGTAGGTGGTCTATAACCGATCCCGTGAAATTTTAGAGGAAATTTGTATCCTCAAAAAAATCTCCTCCTGTCACTTTAAAGACAGAAAAATACCATGTCTACCAATGCAATCATAAAAATTCCATCACTTCTTAAAGGTGCGTCTGTTTCGATCTGCTTGGGGACCCCTGATTTTACCCAGAAGTAGTTATCTATTCTGATACTAAAATTTCTATTCATTGCTCAAGATATAAACAGAAATCCGGCTGAATTTAGCGTTACCATCAATATTTAGCACCAGTATTGAATAGGGCTTTGCAAATTGGCACGTTATTGCTTCTACCATCAAAACCGTAAGTTTGGGGCGATAAGAGAGAGAAAAAACATCCTTTTGGCTATCCATCGGTTTTCGGACCTTCTCAAACTGTACATGTTTTACTCCCTTACCGACTATGTTCGAACCAGGCTCTATTGGTAATTATACTGGTATGGTTAATAGACTCCAAAAGCATTTGCGACACTGTCGATCATGTCATTCTTTTGAAGAAATTAAAGGCCTTGGGGGTGTCCTCTGTTGCGTGGTTTAGATCTGATTTGTGCAAAGGAGTAAAATTGTGGAATGTCAACCCAGGTTGATTCTGCCTCTCTTCAACTCCGTGGGGTTACGCAAGGGAGGGTATCCTTGGTCCTCTCTATTATGTTTATGTGAATGACATTGCCCATCAGTGTGGATGCAAAGGCTTTTATATGCTGCTGACAGTGCTTGCTGTGGTTTTGTAATGATCCAAATGGTTTCTGAGAAGAATTAGTCATGAGTTAAAATCGGGCAGGCAATGGATGATGATAACAAACTCTCCTTACATCTCGGCAAGACAGAGGCTATTTTGTTGGAACCAAGAGGAAGCTTAATCTGTCATGACTTTGCTGTTGTTTGCAATGGAAAGACGATTAGCACCTCTTTCTCTGTCAAGTATAGGGACCCTGGACAATACTCTTTCAGGAGAATCCATTTGCTTCAAGCATCATCAAAAAGGCCAAGTGGAGATTAAACTTTTGGTACCGGCATTTCCAAATTGTTTAAATATGAATCCCGCAAGACACTATGTGTCAGCATGACAATTGCCATTGATTATGGCATGCTCTTCTTGGTACTCGGCCTTAATCTCAAAAGTACAAAAAATCAGCTTTCAAATCATCAAAACAGAGGTCCGTTTATTTAGGTTTGGGGGCCACCATACTCAATGGGCAAAAAGAACTGGATAGTTTGGCATGCTATCGAGCCATGACAGGGTGTACAACTCCAACTCAACCATGTCTTCAAGGATCTTTCATGATTTGGCTCCGGATTATATGAAATTAATTTTACCAGAGTTCATATGTTCATAATATAGTACCAGGGGTAAGCCATTAATTTGTTGTTCTCATTCCAAAGGTCAGGCTAGATTTACTTTTTATAATACTGCTATCCATCAGTGGAAAACTACTGCAAGCGCGGATCAAGTGGACCACAGTGATTTCATTTGTTTAGCAATTAGTCAAGAAGACATTTTTCATAAACTCTTCTATTATGTACTGAGCTGGTCTCACTTTTATTCTCCTTTTGTCTCTGATCGCAATTGGCATTAGTGCCTAGTTTTTGGCTCAACTTTTGGTGGTACATGTTTTTGTAATATTTTCTCTCCCTCTTCTGCCATGTTAAGGACCCCAAGGAAATTACGCTTTTGTTTTTAACGACCTTTTGGGCTTATCCTTGGTACTCTATCCACTCATATTGGTCTTTGTCTTGTTCTTAAAAATAATTTTCAGTGCAATATTTATGTATTGTATCATATTTACATGTTTTTATCATTATATGTATGCTTTTGAGTACCTAATAAAATTCATCAAGCAATCAAGGTTGTTTCCCGGTACCTGATGGGGAGTTATTGCAAGTGGCGGGCTCTTATATCAAGTAGAGACACAATAGACATAAAATCGGAACAGCACCTTTAATATAACTAGTGCATTTCAGGCATTTTAAGGCAGTTTTTTCAGATGTAATGCAAGAAAATACTCCGCCAAAGATTTTATCCGTACGTCTTAGTATTAACCAAAAGATTACGTTACATGTCAAATTTACAATTATCAAGCTCTTGTCAATAATTTCAAATTACTGAAGTTTCAAGGAGACCAATATTAAGAAAAATGAATCATGCCACTATACAACATGCCTATGACTCGATATCTTGAGAATTTGTCAAAAAACTTGACAGATAAAATAATAGGCATCCATCAATGGCTTTTCCTTGGATAAAAAATATTGGCCTTATCCGAACGAACCCAGTAATATGTGCTGGATTCACAATGTTTTAGCCCAGGCGCCCATATTAGAGAAAAATATCCAAAATAATTCTTTGTACTTGTTTCTAAGTTAAAGGTACATTTCATGAGATAGCACATTCGGTTTTATTATGGTTCGCTGATATATCGAGAAAAAGTTTAATTCCTAATGTTCGTGGTGATTCGACGATCTTCGGGTTCCAGGCTATGCGCAATGATTGTATCCACTGTCTTGTGATAATTTGCACTTGTATTGTATTGAAATACAAAATTGCGAATTTCTTACAGATATGAACGAAATTACACTCCCCCCATTTATGACATTTCTAAAAATATTTTTCTACATATACATCGAATTTGCACGTCTGATTAGGCACACATACATTACTAAGACTTAATTTTAACCAAAAAACCAATGCAGTTTCCAATTTAAGTCAGTCCGTATTAATAGAGGAAATCGTATTCACGTGATTCAAGAAATTATGCATCTGCAATTTTTTTATATGGACGGACCATTGGAGGGAAAAGTGTGAAGACCTCGATTTCAAAGAATCAAACCAACAACCTTATCATTGTTATTACCGTTGTTGGGTGAGAGAAAGTCCATAAGTTGTCTTATATCTTCAAGGTGCTTATTTTGGTTCAGTAGATATCTTGAAAAAAATGTAGTTGCTGTATGCTTGCATGCGCATCACGCTGTTCCAAAGACCGCCGATGTGTTGTAACTTCTCTCTCTTTAAAGAGACATGAAGAGATTTCGAAAGAAGCGCCCCAATTTTTTTGTCGTCGAAAACCCCAGTTTTTTGCATTATTTGGAATGCTTACAATGTATTAGATCACACCTGAATATGCCGAATACGCATATACGCGGTAGGTAAGTAGATAAGATGATGATTTTAGTTATTTCTGTAGTGCACCGACAGAAATTTCAAGCATAGTTTTCTTGGGGGGGAGGGACGATTACGATAGCAGGCAAGTTCAAAAACAAGGTTTGCGGTTTTCTTTGTACTTGTTGTTCAATAAGTCTGGAAAAACGTTCTCGGGAGGTGGTAATAAACCGATCCCGTGAAAATTTTAGAGGAAAATTTGTATTCCTCAAAAAATCTCCTCTGTCACTCTTTAAAGACAGAAAATACCAATTTTACTAATTCTTGTACAATAGCTAAATTGCAAGTAACATAGGTGAAGTTGATCATTCAGAGTGAATTCGTATTGAGCCCAATACAAATATGCATGTTAAAAAATAATCCTGTGCCGTTAGATAACACATTCCTATCGCACAATGTTTACAATAATAGGTGTTTTGTAGGACAAAAGTACAGGGCATGTAACATATGCCCTCGGAGGAATGGCATGTAACCTGGCTGATGAGACAGCCGTATTGAATCTTAAAAGTTAGCCTACAAAATTCCCTGGGTTATTACCTCTATTAATGTCCATTATATGTTTCTGGGTATGTTATTTTACGGGTAAAATATATCTATATCTTACAAGGCCTATGACTACATTTACGAGCAAATGAAGAATTCATATTTCTGAAAATGGCGCCAGTGTCGCTTTAATGTCAAACGTCATTCATTCAACTAGGTTATGAAAATGAATCACATCTGAACTTTAAAGTATCACCTTTATACTAGGTAGAAAATTTGGTGTGAGTGTAATTTTGTTGTTTACAGGACGTGACAATTGGCATATGAAATTTATACGTATTGGAACATGTATTTATGGTATCTAAACCCTACAAAGATATATTTGAAGAAAGTGTACTGTAACAACTTAAACATAACTACATGGAGGCGTGAGGTCTCCTGGTGGAAAGGATATAAGTTCCGCAATATCACTTTCCCCATAAAGAGAAATTAAGATAATATGTCACATATTATGGTTGGCTTGAACTGTGAACGACTTTTCATTATTAATACCTTCCTTATTACAGGACAGCGTAGCCGTGCCACGCACATATCCTCTAAGGTTAAACGTACTATTTACATGTTATATTTTTGCACGATGTTTAGTCATCATTTGCATTAAATTATGGAATATTTCTGAACAAGTAGTCTAGAACATTGGATGTAGTCCCCTCCACATTTTGTACCAAAAATGACACTTGTTGAACATTTACCCATTTTGGCCAAAAATGTCCATGTTTATAGGGATAAGCTTTTCAAATCACTGCCACCAACAATTTGATTATTTTACTTCAAAATTGTCAAAATGGGAATTTTGCCAACAAAAGTGGCAAAATATCAAAATATTTGGTAGGTCAATAAGCTGCTTTAGTTCGAATCAGCACACTGGTTTACGTATGATTAGTTATCAAAACGATTGGCACCACAACCTTATTATTTTAATCGAAATGTCCGAAATTGTCATGGTTGCAAAAAAACCTTTGCCACCAAAAACACGATTAAAGCCCAACGTATCTCCTAGGGTTAGGTGCCAGGGTCCCTTCCAACCCGCTCTAGGTCAAACGCGGAAGAGTAGACCTTAATCCAGGAGGAAACATTGCTGAGGCTGCGTCCGGCAGTGTATGAACATGTTGATGAAGATTGAGACATAGGGGGCGCAAACCCAACTTGCAAAAAATGAGGTCGTTTGGCTGGGAAACTTTTTTAAACTTATATTATTAAAATATATTTTGTACTTTATATCTAATATGGTCGGTATCATTAACATCCAGGCCAGACATCTGTTTTATAATGCCTTTTGCCTATGAATATGGAAGCAGTATTGTTTTGTGTTAAATCATAGTGGTTTATCAAAAGAATATGAATGTATTTATGATAAGTGAAAATCAAAATACGTGTGCGATATGATTGACATAATCAAAAATGATCCTGGATTTAGGCACAATTTAGGCGGAACACACAAGTTTAATCTGCTTGCCAAAATCGTCAAAGGGCAAGATTATCAGTTTCATTTTAGGTTAAATTGCTTTATCTATAAACATAACTTAATGGATTATGAAAATTATCTTATTAATCATGCATTCAAAATGCGACACATTTTTCACCAATGTTACTGTATGTTCAACATGGGTGACTTGGTTTCTTTCGTGATATTTACCACATAAGGTCGTGCATGAACTATTGAAAAGGAAATCTAAAATAAAAAAAAAACATGCCAATAGATCGTGTAATGGGGACTTGAGATACTCACGCGGCGTGATTTAGTAATAACATACTGATAAGATAGATCATTTGATCTTGTACGGTAAGCAATTAAAAGTATGAGTCACTTGGAACCCAACTGTGACATTTTTGTTTTCATCTGACTGGACGGATACATATAAGACGTATTCGTGTGCTATTATGTGAACACATGCCAATTTTCGCAAGAAGCCGGCTATTTCAGAATTGGGCTAAGACCTGGGCTTCATCGGCATGAAAGCTCAGGTGAATATGGGTGTGGGAAAGGCAATTTTCCTTTTCCAATAGGGTTTTTAATATTGATAGAAAAAAGGTTGTTGACCATTATGGAATGACGTTGATTTTTTCTCAAAATCTATACCTAGGTTTCGCTTGGTGTATTCATATTTTAAAAATCAAAGCCGTATACACAACAATATTAAAATATACTGAAAAAATATCACTAATTGACAATAGATTTTTGTTTCATTTGATAGAATATTTGTTTCATATCCATTCAAAAATGGAAGCTTAATACATGATATTAGCTTAAGTACCTCCTACTTAAACATGCATTAGGATATCAACACTAAGCATCCACCCCCCCCCCCCCCCCCCACACTAGACACCTACTTTGTTGTTCATCGGAATGGATAGCCCTAACATTATGCTAGTTGATGATTACGCTATTACTTAAAACAACGGGATACCAGATCATTTTAAGTATTATTGAAGAGTATCATAGCGTGGTGTCATGAATGATTTAATATAGAAAATCATACCATTGTAGTAATTAACAAACACAAACAACACCATTCGATATTAATGGGAATACACTCAGCTCAGTTCACGTTCGGTCTTTTTGGGACTAATGGCCAAAAAGCAAGTAACGGCTGGAATAATCAATGTATGTATTTGCCTTGTTCTTATATTCCATCAATATCAATGCCCTATTTAGATAATGAACGTGTACAAGATGACGTCCCATGGTATGGGAGTAATGACCATTACACAGGTATGGATTACTAATTACCCTCCCTCAATCGTAAAACAACATTAAAAAGTACATTGACCGCCTTCATTGCTTGATTATTAGTTCCCTGAACATGTCAATGAGGGAAATCCTTTTTCAGGCCGGAAACAATAATTCTATCTACAGTTTCCAGACTCATTGCAAATAACTATAGTACAATGGTAAAAGGAGCAATGTATTTAATCTTCAACGAAAAGATGCGCTAAAATGTTCGTTGCAGGTTACTAACACTTTTATATGACTGTATATTCAATCTTTATTTAAGCCTTTCACTTGGAACGTTTCGTTAGAAAAGGTTTGAAATTGAGTTACCTATTAAATTGTTTTTAATGTTATTCTTATATCTTAAAATATTGAAAACTTAAACTGCCTTATGTTAATGTAAGTGCCCCAAAATATTTTAATAGTCGGATGGCGAAGAAAATTTTGAAAAAAGACTACTTTGATATGTTTAAATGACCCGAAAGAGGGAATGGGCACGCTTAATATGAACTGTTTATTCAATCCAATCATAGTCTAGAACTACAGCTGCTTGAAACAAGTGGGTCCCAAAATTGCCCCGGGGAGAATTTAAATTGTTGCATCTGCAGTACACAGCTTTATTTATATCGCACGTTAGCAGAAGCCTTTTCTGGTTGTTGATGTTTTTTTGGCTTGTTGTGTTTTCTTTTTTCTTGCATAATAAACAAGAAATACACGTGAGACGAACAAGAGAATATGCACAAAATTAATTATAAGGGAAACTTGAAATAAAAAATTATTAATATTAAGCTGGTTTCTTGTACTCCGCAGGCTGGGTCAGTGAAATTCCCTCCAGACAATTTCGACCCATTTGCCTGATGGAAGCACACCCATATCTAAATCAGCAATGGGTAGTAGAAAAAGTTATATAAAAGTCATTCCTTATCTATGGACAGTTTAAGATAGATGCCATGCCCGAATCCTCATTTTCCAATATACTTCGCCAGTCGCCTGTTGAGATTATTTTGGGTCGTTCTGTAATAAACTGTGTGCTGAAGGAAATACTTTAGAATTTGTCTAAGGAAGTGGGAAAATCTGACAAAAAAAACAAATTTTTTGTTTTTAGTCAAAATATGCTAATGAAAAGTTAGTCTGGTCCTGTGCACGGGTCTCGTAATTTACTTCTGAGGGCGTTTAAAAAGGAAGATAGATATCAAGTCACTATGAGGAAATTATTGTGTGATAAGCCCCTCAACATTGTCCTAGCCTAATAATAAGCATACATTTTTAAATGCTGCCAATGCAAGGAATATCAAAACAACGGTCAAATTTTGAGGGAAATAATTATTTCAAAATAATCAATAAACACTTGTTTGAACCCCAATATTGGTAACAGGAATTCCTTCTATCAATAAAAAAGAGAAAATCATGATTGTTGATTTTGTCACCCGGAGAAGTACTGCAATTATTTTTTTTTAATTTTTCAATCGGATGTGGAATTGTATACAAAGACCATGATAATCTTTGGCTCAAACTACCTACAGACACTTTTATTTGAAAAAAAATGGGGTAAAAGGAGCTTGAGGGATATTCTCTTGATAATTAAAATCAACAATTAATGTTTTCTGTAGCGAAAACAAAGATGATAACATATAATGGTATCGACAAAAAAAGGACAATAAGCTTATGGTGTGATTGTATGATTAAAACGATTGCTTTCAAAAAATTTTAACAATTGATTGGGATATTAAAAGGCTGATTTTACATCACTCGTCAGATTGTTATTGATGAAATGTTTGTAACAATATGAGTAAATGACGTACATTATTCCTTAAGAAATGCGCGAAACCAAAAATTATTTGTGTTTTAGCATAGGAAGAGAATGAAGACTGTTGTATGTCTTATTACAAACATAAGAACATTTCGCTCAAAGCAGTATCCACTGATAGGAGTTTTCTTGGGATTCTATGAAAAACGAGACAATCATAAGTGTTCTCGTTCTGAACCTTTTGCTAGATAGTTGTTGAGTTCCGCCGGGAGGAAAGTTATAACGGACTGACCGCGAGAATGATTAGCCTCAATTTTTGTAAACGTTGTCGTGTGTAAAAGGTATTGTGACAAGAACGTCTCTTACACATGTTAAATGACATAGGTATGTGTTAAAATGTGGGAGCTAGTCACATCTTGGAATGGAATGAATTTTCCAGCAAATATAAACAAGATTAACTACTTTTTATAAACGTTTGACAAGAGTGTTTAAACATTCCACAGCAAACAGAAGCACGATTAACGAGTACGGCTGAGTAAAAAAAGAAGTAATCATTTTCAATTTTTGTCGTGGCGTTCTCGGATCGGGAAGTTAAAGTAATATTAATTGCAAAAAAGCAATTTGTGAAGGTCTAAATTAAACGAAATGCACAGTTTGAATAAAATCACACATTGTTTCTGGCACTACACCTCTGGGAACTTCAACAGGTTTCATTCACGCAATATCACTAAGGGTTAACAGACAGACACCATGGTTTGCAACTTTTATGTCAAAAAATGCAAAGTTTGGCTTTATAATCAAGAACAATAAAGCAAACGAAATGTACAGTTCATATTTTATCATCAAGCTGAGTAAATACATTTTTTCATCGGAAACTGTTTCTGCAATTATTTTTCATTCAAGAACTGTAAAACACGCAATGCAGTGTTTCTTCTAAGGGAAGTCCACCAAGAGGAGGAAACAGCGCTAAAGACTCACCGAGATTTAAAAATTTGATATAATTTAAAATGACCAGCATTTAATTTGCTCTTGATGGTGGATTTTGAATATGAGTATTGGAGTTAAAAACTTCCATTTTAACAATGAAAAAGTTTTAAAAAAACAAACAGAGGCTCCTTGTTCACGCATATTGATTTGGTGAAATAGAAAATAATGCCAGTGTCCAGATGTACAGTCAGGAAAGTTTGTAGTGGGTGGTTGATTCAAATATGTATAACTCAGGATTGACACGAGCAAATTCAAAAACTCTTTTTTTTATGTTAGACATTCGGAGGAAAAAACTGCTCTTGCTAATGACAATTAGTTTACAAGGAATCATTACAGAATGTTTTACAAATACAATAAAAATGGCACATTCTTTTTTAATAGCTGTATAACGTGTAATTGATATTTTCAAGAAAATATTGCCAGATCTTTCTGAGACATTAAACCCTATGGATGAGGCCTAATATGTTGTAACCAAACCAATTAGAGACATGGTAAAGAAAAACTTAAAGATTGTATACAGATATCTATTTGATTGGTTACTCTGAGTTTATATCATGTAATAACCATATCAAGTGTAATGTAAGAAGAAGGGGAGTAGCTTACAAGGGTTGAGATTAATGAGAACCAAGAAGACATATTCATATGAGGATAGTCCTGTAGCACCCCTATGTATTTTTATTAAATATACAATTTAAAAGCAGGCAAATGTATTTTGTCTTGCGCCATGGAAATAATAGTACATACTATCGGAAATTTGGATTTAGAACAACCTATTTAATTATGAACTATCGAATCAAAATTGAACATTTTTGAGTTAAATCATATATCAATGGTCAGTGGGGGATCATTATATCTTGGGAATCACCAGTTAGATCAGTTCCGATATGAATCGACCTCATGTTCACGCAAGTTTTTAACGATGATCTTATTGGTTGACTGTTGTAATATTGACTGTCAATCCTATCTGCATTACCCCATAGGTTACTTAAAACAGATATCCTTTAATATACCTACCTTAAACAGATATCCCTTAATATACCTAGATGTTTTACATTGATCCTAGGCCTCTTCAAGTTTGCATTAATGCAATGGCTGAAAAAATCGTTGAAACAAAGAACATGACAGGGAGAATGTTGGCCCTGAAAAAACATTGTTTTCATTTTGTGTGCATGTGAGCGTCATGTGACAAAGGAATTCATCGATATGGTCGTTTATTCAGAATATATAATTACCTGCTTGAACAAGATCTTCTGTTTTATTACTGTTTGCCAATCACATTTTTCTCAAGGGCCACACCAAAAAAATTACACACTCTTTTTAGCACTAGCGAGTATGCAATCTGCGTAATACAAACTCGTCTGACGAGTTAGTTCCAATCTTTGGCTCCAATACGTTGCCTTGAACAGACAAAAGGCAGACAAATATCTAAAACGACAGTAGCAAAGAACAGCTCTAGAGAAGAGAAACGACGCAAAGAGTGAGAGAGATAGCGAGGAGAGAGGGAGACCAGAGAGAGAGAGAGCAACAGAGAGCAAAAGATAAAGACCGACAGATAAAACTTACTAGAGACAGAAAGGTAAAGAAAGAGAGTTGTTAAGCAAGGGGGGGAGGTTAAAAAAAAATAAATATCGATCAAGCATTAAACAACATAACCCTTAAATGATTCCTAAGACAATTTTGCCACTTTTCAAAATCACGAAAGCGGACCCCTGCCTTGTGTTTTGGGGGAAATTGCTCCTAGATCTAACAAGACAAACGCTACCTCTTTTTTGCTTTGACGTCAGGTTGGTATCGTCATTCTCCATCTAGGGACGTTAAGGGATATAGAAAACCATTGAGATGCAGAAGAAGGAGAGAGCCAAAAAACAGAGAGGGTGTCGTGATGTTAAAGCAGCTGACTGTGGCCTCCGGAACTTGTAAGACACCTTATTACCGCGGAACTTCCCTTTGCTATCACATGTGACACATACACAATTAAAGTGACACACTGAAAGCGTTCAGTTGTCTCATTGCGATATTTACTGATATGTATAAAGCATATTTGACGACGTGCAATGGATGAATGGCTTGTTCGATTATATTAGCTATCATTAGAAATCCTTGATAAAGAGTTGTCCCTTTATTGTCTGAATATACGCTGGAAATTTATCGGATTTTGCAACGTGCAGAACCCAAGGCGGATCCATAGCAAACTCAGCAACAAGTGATTGAAGTGTCAAGACCACCCTACGGACCAACATGGAGCCTCCACAAATGCTATTATAAATTGTTTCAACTAATCAGCCGGTTTATTTTCTGAGCAATAGTTATATCCATTTAAATCCCCCGGGGGGCCACTTGTATTCAAAGGTGGATATGATGCGTGTGAACAAGAAAACGCGTAAAAAGGGTTGTCTTTTTTCCAACAGGCGAGGTAGGCGCGTACATGATTAGGTGTCAAAAACAGCAAAATATGGAAAAAGGGTATGTTTTTTTGCGTAACCCTGAAATTGTGATGGACGAGAGATCAAAATCATAAAAAATATGTAATTTGGAAGTAAAGCAGCAACAGGAGCAAGACCGATAATAAGGATATTATCAACACAATGCATGCTTACTTGTAAGGTAGCAAAAACGGACAAAAAGACTGTTTATTGTAGTAAAACAGATCACAATACTTGTTTAGGGTATGTTTTTAGTTCGAGGAAATACTCGTTTAGGGTGGCATTTCGGGGAAGTCCATGTTCACCGCATCATATCCACCTTTGAATACAAATCCCCCCCCCCGGATTAATCAAGAAGAAAGATATCCTTATTTCACGGACATTGACAAAACTATGTATTCTGTTCTTTGCAGTTATTGGCGACTGTCAATTGAGGATCAGCTGGTCCAATTTACCATAGTTTACCTTAAACAGATATCCCTTAATATACCTACCTTAACAGATATCCCTTAATATACCTAGATGTTTTACATTGATCCTAGGCCTCTTCCTGTTGCATAATGAAATTGGTGAAACAAACCGTTTGAAACAAAGAACATGACCGGAGAATGTTGGCCTGAACAACAAAACCCCATACTTCTTGTGTGCATGTGAGCTCAGGTGGACAAAGGAATCATCGATGAATGGTTGTTTATTTCAGAATCATATATATACCTTGCTGAACAAGATCTTCTGTTGTATTACTGTTTTGCCAAAAATTTTTCTAAGGTGGCCACACCAAAAAATTACCACCACTCTTTTAGCATAGCAGAGTATGCAATGAGTAATACAAAAATCCTTGCAGTTAGAGCCGTAATCTTTGGGCTCCAATACGTGGCATTGACGCAGCCAAAACGGCGCAACATATCTAACGACATAGCATAGAAACAGCTAGAGAAGAGAAACGAAGCAAGACAGTGGAGAGATCGAGAGAGAGAGACCAGGAGGAAGAAGCAACAGAGAGAAAAGATAAAGACTGACAGATAAACTTACTAGAAGACAGAAAGTGTAAAGAAAGAGCGTTGTTAAAACAGAGTTAATACACCAATATCGATCATAGCCATAATAAACATACACCCTTAAATATCCTAATGCCAATTTTTGACACTTTTCCACAATCACGAAGCGCACCCCTGCCTTGTGTTTTTGGGGGGAAATTGCTCCTAGATCTCAACACGACAAACGCTATTCCTTTTTGCTTTGATAGTCAGCGTTGGTAGTATCTCCTCTAGGGACGTAAGGGATATAGAAACGCATTGAGATGCAGTAAGAAGGAGAGAGCCAAACAGAAGAGAGGTGTTAGTGATTTAAAGCAGATACTTAGGCCTTCCGGAACTTGTAAGGACCCCTTATTACCGCGAAACTTCCTTGCTCTCAATGTGACACATACACAATTAAGTGAATTACACTGAAAGCGTTCAGTTGTATCATTCGAGATTACTGATATGTGATAAGATATTTTGACGAGTGAAGGGAGGAATGGCTGTCGATTTATATAGCTAATCAGTAAAATAATTGATAAGGAGTGTCCATTTATTGTCTGCATATACGCTGGAAATTTATCGGATTTTACAACGTGCAGCACCCAAGGCAGAATTCCATAGCAAACCTTCAGCAAACAATGATTGACCGTGTCAATACTACCCTAAGGCCCAACATGGATGCCTCCACAAAATGTATTTATAAATTATTCAATAATTTTTTGTTTTTCAAATTTTACAAAGTTGAAAACAAGTTTTCCCGGGGGGCCACTTGTATTCAAAGGTGGATATGATGCGTGAACAAGAAAAACGCGTATAAAGGGTGTCTTTTTCCAACAGGCGATGTACGCGCGTACTTGATAGGGTGTCAAAAACAGCAAAATATGGAAAAAGGGTATGTTTTTTTTCGTAACCCTGAAATTGTTGATGTACGAGAGATCAAAATCATAAAAATATTGTAATTTGGAAGATAAGAGCAAACATGAGCACAAGCCAGATAATAAGGGGATATTATCAACACAATGCATTGCTTAATTGTTTAAGGTGAAAAAACTGACAAAAACGATTGTTATTGTAGTAAAAAGATAACAATACTTGTTTAGGGTATGTTTTTTTAGTCGATGGAATACTCGTTTCGGGGCATTCGGAAGTCCATGTTCACGCATCATATCCACCTTTGAATACAACTGCCCCCCCCCGGATTTAATCAAGAAGAAGATATCCTTATTTCACGACATTGACAAAACTATGTTATTCTGTTCTTTGCAGTTATTGCGACTGTCAATTTGAGTGATCAAGCTGGTCAATTTTACGTTTATATTGTGTTTGCTTTGTTTCGGCCAGTGAGCCTTGTAAGAGAGCCTCAGGTATTAAAATTACAAAACCAATAACTTGTAAATTGAGTTTTGAAGCCTCGGGATGTTCCCATGATCTAATGTGTGCCCCAGCATGTCTAGGTTACCGGTTTATAGATGGACGTGATCGGGCACGAATACTGCAGACATGCATGGCTTTTTCTCGCAAGTTCTCTACAGCAAATAAACAAACACTTCATATTGTTTAATTGTCCTGCCTCATCAACACCTGCGAGATTTTTAGAGTTCATGCAGATATGGTAACATTTGATGAATTTATGCGGTGAAGGGCGGCGCCAGCGTCCACCGGTCGCGGTCTCCGTAGGCCGCGTAGGCGGGGAAGAGGAACAACTTGAAGGCTACCATAAGACCACGGTCATGAATTAGTTGAAGGAAATACAAGGCAACAATTTGTACGGGTTTTGGGGTTGATTTACACAGAACGGTTCACATATACAGGGTGACAGATCGAAAGCATACCATGTACATTTAGAAGTTATTTTTAACCTCTCGCGGTACTACCCATTTACCTACGCATTACTGTGTTCGGATTACATATTGAAATAAGACTTCAAGTCCGGCCCAGGATTTCTCGAAATATTGTTCTATTTTTGTTTTCTATCCAAAAGTTAAATAAATACAAGTCGACATATCTCATGACTGTATTCCTGCTCTGAACACTTCAATCAACACTGATACATTCATATGTTAATTGCAGTGCGGAAAAGGGAAACGAAGAGATACGTTATCTTTGTCTTATTTAGCCTGCACTTTAAAAAAATGCAGGCAATTTAGAGTAAACTACTTACCAAAGGGCATAAAAATTGGATACAGCAAAATGCTGTAAATCTATGTCCCAATTGTCCAGCCTATAAAGGGACTAAAATTAAACGTGAGCTTGGATTCGAATTTAAGTATCAATACACTATTATGAATTTTCAATTATACGATTAAGTACAAAAAATTCTAGATCCGCCCTGAGTCTATCGCCTTCTAATGCCATGCATGCATTTTAATAAATGTATGAGGAGCCCAGGACCGCGACACTCATTTTCATGTGACCATAATTTATTGAATTACATATCGTGACATGTGTTTATAGTGCAGTACAATAGCATAACCACTGACATCCAATAAAAGTTGGTTCTAAGTAGAACCAAAAGTATATATCCATATAGATATGGCATGACCAAAACTTTGTATTGATTATTACTAAACATAGCATAGCTGCAATTCAGTCAAAGGATTTAAGGGGGATGGCCCGATAGAAGGATATGAAGTTTTCATCTTGATAGATGGCCTTCACTCCAAAACCTCATCTTTTAAAAGTTTCGAGCCGATATTTCATTCCGTTGTGATTGAGAGCTAAAAAACGTATTTTTAAGCCCATAGAGTACTGTAAAATTATATTGGTCGACACCAAAATAGGAACATGTTCGTCATAATTCCAAACCAACCATCCATTTTTTTGGTTCTAAGATTTCACAGGGTAAATGAGAAAAATAGTAGTTCTCTTATGATACCAAAAAATGTTGATCAATTCCGGTAAAATTGGGCTTCTGGGGACGAGGCTATTAGCGATCGGGCCATGGACCTTTAATCGTTACCTTGCGCCGGGCCCCGCGGAAAAGCTTATAACATCCTTTGCCTGAGTATTATCTTCGCTGTCGGAACTTGCTGTCCTTTATCCATTTTTAATAACTGGTAGAAAATATTGCAATAGCAAATGGGTCTAAAAATAGATTATGTTCCAGTTTGTCACATATATCTGTGATTGTTATCCAGTTTACTTTAAACAGATATCCCCTTGCTTGTTTAAATTGATCCTAGGTCTTATATATACTAACCAATATATAATCTATATATCTAAAACACAGGCATCTGTATCTTTCACTTTGCAAAAAAACCCCCCAAGTCTTTTCAGCGCATCAATATAGGCCTAGCGGGACTTCGTCATATTAAAACAATGTAACACCAAAACCCGTCAAAAGCCCACGCGCCAAACTGTCAGAGAAACACTTACAGGATGGGACCTTTACTTAAACCTTAGGAAAACATTTGCCACAGAGGAATTCTAGTTATCAAAAACGCCACCATCTGTCCCACGACGCGTATTGTGTTACCAGCGATCCTCACGGAAAGCGCCCTGGCGACTCAAGACTGAGGTCCGTCCTGGAAATGTTACATTACACCTTGACTAAAAAAATACAGGCATGATGTGTACGTCATTGTCATTGACTTATTCACTTGATGACAAACTTAGCCAACAGTTTGGTTGTCTAGGTTAAACTCGCCGCAATAACGTGAAAATGGCCACGATTAAGGACATGTCAATGTGACGTCATATGTCAATCATATTTCAGCCCAGGAAGTTCTGATGGTCCCTTTGCTGATCGATAGTGGTTTCTCATTATAGGCAATAGCAGGGGGTGAAAACATCGAAAAGAAGCTTTTCAACAAGACGAGTCCTAAAAAGGACAATCTTCTGCATTTTAGTGCACAATTTTGTGAAATGAAACAACAATTGATTTTTTTTTTTGTATCACTATAATTGTAATGAATACTATGCAGGCATCAATCCTAATGATCAACCTTTATTGTGAAACAAAAGACATTAAGTTTCACATGTTACTTTTTGTGGATCATCTGGTATTATTTTGAAGAGAAATCACATTGCAAAATGTGAACACCAGCTTCAGGTAACCATACCTTCCCTTTTAAAGGAATCTTTCTCATGCCAAATCAACTATTGTGTAGTAATACATGTCATACATTGCTGTACTAAAGTTGTGCCTGTTTACACAACATCATGAAATAGTAGTCCTTCTTAATGAAATATTTCCATGCTATCATTGTTAACATATACATACAAACAATGTAATTCTTGTATCGCACAATTGTAATATTATAGCAGTGGAAGTATTATTTTGGATATAAATTGGCTATAGAAGTCATTCTAACAGTTAATTTGTCCAATGCAAAATTTTGCAATCTGACCAACCGTTACCCCCAACTGTTACATAGCGACCTTTAGGTTAGGACTACTCTCATTTAGACAAGCTGGGAATGTCACTATCACTAGTGGTGGAAGTAAGGGTTGTATATCACTGACCATGGCCATGCATGTAAATATGAGACGCTTGAAGTCAAAGGCAGTACAGTAACGCTGAGAAGTGACACAGGAGGGCTGTTATCACACAATAAGAACTGATATCCACTGCATGAGGGTTTGGTCAATTCAAGATCAATCTTCTGGCAGAAGAAAATCAAAATGCATTCATTTCATCATTTGGAGGAATGTTTTTCAAGCATATTCTCAGTGGCTTGTTGCTATGTAGAACCCTCTATTTTTAAGCAGGCAGCACGTACAAATCTAGAAACTGTTTAGACTTAGAGCGCCTTATCACGGGATTTTTGCATTTTCTACTTGCCAATTTCTATTTCAAAAACCAGAGATCAATTTTAAATTCGACGACTTCGTTGTCCCGTGTATTATACCATTACTACACACACAATCATCCAAATACTTCTGAAAATTAGCCAAAGTACATGTTCCTCATTCCATTCGATATAGTCTGGTATGCTGATATTTGGCAAATGATGTTAAATTGATGAGCGAGTAGTATCGCCTCTAATCTGTTATCCAAATAAATTTTAAAATTTTGAAAAAAAAGCACCAGTGTTCATACCAATTATAAAATTTCATATTTCACTTTCTTAATAACCATTCTGGCAAGTTTCCATTTGTTCCCCTCTTCAAAGTTCTACATATAACATTTTTTTTTAAATTTTGGCCTTAGGGTTCAGGGTATTTGTTAGTGTAAGGCCATAAATGAAAAGAATTATTTCCTGTACAATTTTTAAAAGGGTTTTATATGAAACTCTTTCCCTAGTTCTTTTCTGCACCAGACGGGCTGCAACTAGGATTCTACAATAATCCACGTTAACTGTACTGAAGAGAATACTGCAGAGTAACTTGATAGGCCATACTATAAGGAATCAGTCAATACACGTTTAACGAATGGATGATTTCATCCAGAACTTGTTCAAACGGCGAAAATACTTTTCATATCATTCTCAACATCTTCACAATTGTACTCCTCCAAATGAATAGGTGACCAGGCAAAGTTAGGTGACCAAAATACATTGGAAGGGTGTGTGGTTTCTTGTTTTGCTCGTAACGGTTGCCTGAGTGATCCCTCACGTTTTTTCCTGCTCTTGTGGGTTTCAACGGAAAGGCGGTGGTGTTGTCTGTGGAAAAAACTAATTGATCTAGAGGTCTTTAGCATCACTAGAATAAGTGTCAATATCTTGTATGGACCTCTCTTGCTTACCACAATCATGATAAAATGCTCAACTAATTATATTGTGGAAACCACTTAACCATTTTATGCTTACAATGCCGGATAGTCATCTTGTTCTTTTGGTTTCTCATTTGTTCTAAAACTGTAAGGGTCTTAAAATATTGGTAGACTCGGATATAGACTTGGGTATCTGAAATTATCCGAAAATAAACAACTAGCTTTATGGAACTTTGAGAATTAAACACCACCCCTGCCACGATTCAACCAGAAATCCTTTGCACTGGTGATTCACAAGAACTAAAGTGAATCAGAGTAACTACGGTTTAAGTTTTTCTATACTAGACGTGCACTTTAAGTATTGTGTGAATATCATTTGGGAAATTCGAAATGACTGAAGACCAGATTTTCAAAAAACCCGTACAAGCTCATACACAAGTAGAGTTTAAAAAGGAAGAAATTCATTTGAAACCTCGTCTATCAACCGACGACGCCCGTGTTAATATAAGTAAGCGCTCACTCTGTATTTACTTTTGTTTCTTTGGTTCGGAGTTTCAACTTGTTGACGAGCTAGCATTTTCATCAATTGAGTTTAAAAATCTATTTCCTGGTATTTGCAGAGTTTAAAATATCTACACACGCTTTAGAACATTTTGTCAAGTTAATACCTAAAAAGTGTTGCATTAGTTTATTCTTTGGCACCAAGCCCTTTTATTTTCAAATCATAGATTCGAAGTATATTTTTCCACTAATTGTCCTGCCTGCACACTTGTGTGAGATTAGAGGAATCAAATCCTAAATTAATGATTTACTGTTAAAAAACGTGTAAATTCTCACTTCTTCCTGCAGGATTGGTTTGTGTTGACTTTTATATGTTTTTTTTTTCCTTTGTCTGTTTGTTCAAAGGAAGATTTATATATTGGATTTCATAAGCTAGGTAAAACGGGTACATCGGTGAATTTGCTGATATACAGAGAGTGAAATGCTCTTATGTCATACATGTGCTAGTGATATATAAGCTAATCTTCGCCACACTACTCATTTTTTTATCGTGGTTTCAGGGTAAATATATAAAAAGGAAGTTTCTATAAGTAATATATCATTGCAAAGAGCAATCAATAAAGCTTTGAAAAAGAGAGATCCATTGGTTTTGCAACTTTTAGTATGAAAAATGAAAGTATGGCTCTTATATACTCATGCTCAAGATCCACCATTTCAAACGATAATTAAGTTTAATCTTTCCATTCATCAGAGCCGTGTATATAATATATATTTCACATCGCAATTTTGTCTGCAAAACATGCATTGAAGTTGTTTCTTTTAATAGAAGTCTACCAAGAGGAAACAGTGCTAGAGAATTGCGGATTTCAAATTCGATATAATTTACAATTTGTCAGCATTTAAAATTGTTGCTCTTTAATTTAAGGATTTTGAGATGAATAAAAGTAAACTTTCATTTTGACAATGTTAAGTTTTAAACATCACGCGTTATTGATTGGTGTAAATAGAAACTGATGCAACTTACCCAGCTATGTGTACAGTCAGGAAAAGGGTGGTTTTTATTCAAATTAGTTTTAAACTCGGTTTGATACAACAATCAGTTTTTTAATTGGACATTTCAGAAACTGCTCTTTCTAATGAGATATATCAGATATTTTACACCTACAATAAAAATGGGTAAACGTTCTTTTGAAAATCCGCCAGTACTTTAAAACAGAGTAGAGACAGTATAGGCCCCCCTTACTCCATTTGTTATTTCGGGCCGACTAACACTATGAGCCAGTAAGTATCAATTCCCATTGCACATTCAATACTTTCATTGACCGAGTGTATTAAAATTATACAACACCGCCTGGTTTTGGGGTATGAAGAATGGTACCCAGCTCACCTAGGACAATACATTGTTTTAAGTACACTGCACTGTACTGTGGTCTTTTGGTGGATGAGCATATAAAACTCATAGTGTAAGGTCCTTCAAATTGGCATGTGCTCTAAAAATCATAATCAATGAAGGCTTGGTTTATCCATTTTTCGCTTCAACGAGTTTGGACACACCTTTCCTAATTATACGCTACTGATTGGTGTGACCCTTTGTGTGTGGCGATCTGATGACAGGCAAGGCTCAGTTCGGTTTTTCTGGATTACGTGTTTCCTTGGAGTCACGTCAAAACACATTTAAACCCTAAAAACGTATTTAATTCAAAAGTAAATATGATGTCGTCGTATTCATAATCTCCTACCGTCAAAATATTACTTTGAAACAATTTTAATTTGAAAAAGACTTACACTAAAAGGTTCAATTAAACTCTTTTATCAATGGAGATGTTGATTCATTTAATAAATTGGCGCGAGTCTTCTAGGTTTGTTGGAAACAAAGAGTACTTAAATAAATAAAAATGTTTAAAAATGTTTTGCCAGATTATCAATGTATTTAACTAAAAACGAAACGTCGTATGGTCATGCAATTTGACACAGATGAAACAAATAAAGTCTGCAAAAACATGGAGCCCAATTTGAACATTTTGATCTTTCAAATTTGAATTATAAATCAAAATAAACCTGATTTTTCAATTCTGGTTATATGGCAATGGATTTTGTTTAGTGGAGTATTGTAGCAACATAATCTTTACCCAAAACACGGTTCCATGGTCCCTCAAGACGCGCTGCTTGTCCCTCCTCTATCCGGTCGAGTGCGAGTTGCGTTTAATCAACTCTTGTTTGTTCCCGGGTTTAGCCCATCATAGGCTTTCTAAGATACCATGGAACCCGAGTAAACTGATATAAAGGGTAAAGATAAACTATTGTGGCATTAGTGTTCCGGAAGAACTCATGTGATAGATCACATAATTATGCAAATCATTTTTGTAATGTTGTCTACAAGCGGAAATCGAAGTAAAACCGGTTGGCGCGGCGGGGTTAAACTTCCCCTTAAAATAATGTTCTTTTACAAATATACTTGATTTAAAAAAATAAAAATAGCATACCTCATTCAGTCGTTTTCGAATTAATGACAATGATGTGTGTCCGTTTTGTAGGCATTGTAGGTATGCTTTGGGCAAAATGTTTTACTTTGAATTTGAAAACATGCATATTAATGAGAAGCATTGGGAATTTATTCCAGGCATAAGGTGAATTAAGACTGGACTGTGAGGAGGTTGTACCGAAAAATAGCACTGAAGTAGATTTTTTTCTTGTATGGCCTACAGAATTGACACTGCAGATTGATATCTTCGGGTTTTCAATTTAAAGTTATGGTCACACCAGAACAAGAAGTTTTCCTGGATGTGAACACTGAATGTGTAAACGCATTATGCCGTTGTTGTATGAGTCCATTTCAAGGCTACTCCAAAGGATTTCAGCAAAACACAGTGATATAGTTGGGGACTGTAGTGCACAGATCTCATGTTGAGTGTCAAAATCTGGATAAAACTGTGAATTTTGGTAACAAGTAGCTTTTAATTATGAGAATAAAAAAAATTTGAGGGAAGCACTTGCCAACACCCCTCTCCTGGCCCCCAGCTTGGGAGTTCAAGGTTACACAGGGGTTAAAAATTAAAATGTTCCGATTGTGTTTAAAGGCACACTCAGATGTTTTGTCGGGTTATTACGGATTCCAAAAAGTTATAGTTATACTACCTATGCGTATGTTTGAATTATTGGTATAAAAAATGGTGGAGAAAAGTCACTTTTCATTTGTATAGGGGTTCAAAAATCGGATACTCCACGTGGACATGGGAGACTTGCGATCCAACACCCAATTTTAAAGTGAAAGGCAGGTCTTAACAAAACCCATGACAAGGGGTGTCTTATACAATTGCTAGAAAAATTTGTAAAGAATGGGTATATTTAACTCGGTTGTTAATTCGTGTCCTAACTAAGCCTGTTGTATTCAGTGTTTTAGACACGGTATTCAGGCGAATCAGTAGCAAGGGAGTACTACTGTTTAAGCTACACGGCATTGAGACAGTCAAAGTTTACACCTTTTTATCGCCCGAAAACTTACTGCGCATTAACAGCATTTTCTTGCTGTTATCGCAGGTACTTAGCTTAGTACCTGAAGACATTGGCAGAGTAAGAGTACACATGGATTAGCCTGAGCTCTGTTACTGGGTTACACCGTTAGTAAGAATCTGGTTGTGCAATAGGTGAAAGTAACTTGAATTAAGAGCATGTGGATCTTAATTATATCATTCAACTAAACCTCCTTAAAGGGACAGGAGGAGATTTCCATGACGAACGCGCCCCCAATTTATTCTCGAACCCCGGTTTTTTTACCTATTTGGAATTGATTACCAATGTATTAGATCACAATTGAAGTGAATAAGCCGCATACGCAGTCTTTATGTAAAAAGCGGAGGTTAGTAGTTAGTCGTGCACGGCACGACAGTCAAAGCATGGTTTTCAGGCAAGTTCAAAACAAGGTGCTGTTGTCTTGCACCTGTTTTGTCCCAATAAACAACCTGAACGTTCTGGTGGTGGTCTACAATCGCCCCAGTGCAATTTGAGAGAATTCCGTATCCTAAAAAATCTCCCCTCCTGTCACTTTAACATTAACCTTTATTTATTTAAATACCTACGGTTATGTCTGTGTAGTTCGATCATTTTAAAAAAAAATGGTGCGGACCTTCGTAACAGTTTCGTTTCAACTTCATAAAGGCTATCCAATATGGAAACGATGTTTAACTGTATCCGGTCTGTCACATGAACCGAATCAAACAGGGGCGAATCCTTTAGTAATCCTTCATGAATATGATGAAGATCAGCTTCAACTCTGGCTGTGCACGCCAAGGGGAACCAACAAATGCGAAGTCATTAATGTATTCATTAGACTTGTTAAGTTATTAATTATAGGGCTTAGTATGATTAAGAGCAGACATCTACAAGGCTATAAATAATCACATCAAAGCGTTTAGAGCGGTTGTTACACTATCAGTGTCAAAGACTAATACTAATAAATCGTGACAGAATTGAATGAAGAAAGTTTCTTTTGCTTGGAATATCCTTGACAGAGAAGAATAGGAGCAGACTTTTCAACTAATTGTTTTCAGTGTTCTCAATTATTTTATCAATTTAGATAATAAGTCTGTATATGCAAATTGACAGCGCCTAAAGCTAAAATTAGACCACGGTTTTCCATAATGAGGTAATAAGTCTAAATACATCCGTCTATAGCTCCTAGTTTAAACATTTACAAGTACCATATATTGTAAAAAATCACTAAACTGACGGTAAAATGCCGTAATTTCACAGGCTTTTCTTTATTTTGAACGTGGAATGGACATTATCATAGAATATTTCAGCATAGCATATGTGCTGATTCGCTGAATAAGGACACAATAATACTTTGCAGTAAACGATATGCAGAATAACAGTAAAAAATATTATTAAACATGATTTTACATGTTTATAAAGTTACGGTAATTTACTGGTAGTCTGGATGCATCCTGAGATCTCCTCGGCTGGTGGCTCAGGTGTATCCCCATATGATTTAGTATGGGTGGCAACTGGACTAAATGCTGGACACTTTCCTGTGCATTCTTATAGGCTTAGGCATTGGAAGTGGAATCCAACTGGCTTATTCCACCTTATTGCCGTTAATATCCACTGCATCTGGTGCTATCTCCGGCCGTCTTGACCATGTCTTGCTACTGGGATTAGATAGTCTCCAGCAGACGAGGGAGTGAGGTCGACGCTGCACAACTTTACCTCACTATAATCTACTTCTTTGTGCGAGTCATGACAACAACATCTCAACATCTAAAATGACACCAGTCTCTCAAGTCCTGTGGCACTGTCAACAATGAAAAGCTTCCTGCTGCAGACAACTAACTTCACCAAACTTGGGGATTACCCTATCCCGTTCCGTTAACATCGATCAGAAGTTAACAACAGGATCGCTAAAGCTACCCTACCACTAACCCAAACTATGGGAAGAGAGACATCAACTTGACACCAATCTCAAAGTTACCAAGCCATGTTTATGCCAACTTTACTTTATGGCTGCAAAACTTGGACTGTATACCAACGACATGCAAGATCTCTGCGCTTCCACATAAACTGCTTGAGGAAGATTATCAGAATTAGGGGCAAGACAAGATTCCGACACAGCAGTTCTCACTCGCTCAAACATGCATGAGTATCCAAACCATGCTGATGAAATATCAACTCAAATGTCCTGCGTCATTGGTCGAATGAAGGATTCTCATATTCCACAACAGATCTTCTTTAGCAACTACAGTCTGGGACACGGTCACGTGCGGGCTCCTTAAGAAACGCTATAAAGACACTTTTGAAAGCTTCTCTCAAGTGCCTTCATGTTGATCAAGAGAACTGGGAAATGCAAGCTCGGCAACGTGACTCGTGGCGTGCAACCTGCCAAGTGCAGTTACATATGAAGCTAAACGCACCCAACAAACAGACTTGAAACGACAGCAAAGAAAGTCTAGAACTAGAAATGCCAGCAACACAACATCAAACTGCTAACTCCTGTCAAGTGCATCGATCTTCCATGCCAAAATTGGTCTTTTTAGTCATACTTGAGTACTCACACTTCAGTCGTATTTTCGTGTGTCATGGTCATCATCTAAATATAAGGGACCGGCTTTAAATTTCCTTTGGGGTTCACCTTGTCTACGGAAGTCTTTAAATATGTTAAAAGTTAAACATCTTCTTGCAATGCCTATTCTTTATTGTATTTATTATAAACATTCGCTGAAGGCAAACCTAAATATGATATTGACAAGCACAAAATTGAAGGGCAATTCTAACGTCAAAATTAAATAAAGGACTGAACAAAAAACGACCGACATGGAAACAAACATGTAAGAGAATTGCAAAGATAATGAAGCAGAGTAATGTGGCTAGAAGACACGTGACTGAACAGTTGGTCAAGTTAAAGGGCCATGAGGGTTTTGCCTGAACATGTCCTGGGGTAAGTTTCAGAGAGAGGCCGCGGATGAAATGATTCTGGCAAACAAGCTCTATGGCGGAAGAGAGATCAAGAGCAATGACTTGAGGATGCGGAGATTGTGGAATGAAGCTTGTATATGACAAGAGTGGATGTGCCACCAGTTGTGATATATTTTAAAGCAGCGTGTGGCGATGTCACGGTCCCCTGCTCCCCACGGATAGTGCTACTGAGGGAAGGTTGGAGTCAAGAGCCTGTGACAAAGTTTCCAAGATTGGCGAATTACCCATCTGCATAAATCTAAGTGGATCGTCAGAGCTTTGGTTCACGGAGTGTCAATGTTCCATCCATACTCGAGCAAAGGCCGCACCAAAAGCCCCTAACAGACAGATACAGGTTGACCACGAGTATACGGGTGAGAGAACAAGAGTCTTAGGAGAACTATAGAAAGAGCTATAGATGAAACCAAATGGTCTTTTACATAATCAAAGTTGTTCATGACAATGAAGTGTTCCAAGGGAGCTTATCACTATCCCAATTATCAAATACATTTAACAGAAGAAAACCCTTGAATAGGTGTTGGCTTGTGAGACGAATTATTATATTAGAAATGACTGCTTAAATATATCGATAACCAATGCTGTGCTTTGAACATTGCTGTCAGATGCAGCAGAACCAATCAGAATGGTACTGATGTCAGTCTGAGCGGTTTGTAAAGAATGGTGTTGTTACCACTGAGCCATGGAACCCTTAGAAGTAAAGTCAGGAAGGTTCGAGGGATAGTTTAAAGATAAAAGAAGCGGTCGCAAAGACAGACCCCTGGGAGAACGAGCGAAAGAACAGAGATGAGACAGGTTGGTAACCGTAGAAGATAGAAGAAAGTGGACAATTTGATTAATAAAAAATATAGGTACATACATCACGAATTCCCGAAAAAATAATACCAATGATGTTTAAAATTAACAAAATAGATGCATTTTAATTTTGCTTTTTGACTACGATATATATCGATAAACCACTGCTGTGCTTTGAACATTTGCTGTCATGATTTGCAGCAGAAACCAATCACGAATGGTATGATGCCAGTCTGAGCGGTTTGTAAAGAATGGTGTTGTTACCACTGAGCCATGGAACATTAGAAGTGAAAGTCAGGAAGGTTGAGGTCATTAGTAAAGATAAAAAGAAGCGGTCGCAAGGACAGACCCTGGGGAACGAGAAAAGAACAGAGAGAGGACGAGTTGGTACCGTAGAAGAAAGTGACATTTGATACATTCATAACATATATGTTACATACATCACGAATCATTCCCGACAAAATTAAGACATTTGATTGTAAAATTACAAAATAGAGGCATTTTAATGCTTGGCTTTTGACATACGAAGAAACGGGCGGATTTTTTCGCCACGGCTTCATTGAGCCAAAGCGCCCAATTTTGCTCTCCTCGTGACGTCAAAAGTGATGACCAAAACATCGTGTTGACTCGAATTGTTATTGCTGACCACTGTAATATTGATGGAATTTAAAGGAAAGTAATAATAAAATAGAAATTAAGTTACAGAATGACATATTTTGTTATTTCGGTTTTTGTTTTTTGTGTTTTAATTATTTTGATGTTAAAAACACTCGATCGCATTAGTATAGGAAAGTGGCAACCTGTGATATGATGTCCAAACGACGTAAATATGGATGGGTCATCACTTTGAAGTCACCATTTGCCTGCGTGTGGATTTGCGGAATCGTTTCGAGTAAGACTATTGGGCGGAAATTAATTAAAGGGCAAAAATACTCAACAAATGTGGACAATTGTCAAATATTTGATTTATATGTAATCTACGTTACTTAAGATTTCCATTCCATACCAAATTTTCCAAATATCCGAATCAGACATATTTCCTTTAAGATAGGACCTGACTTATATCCAATGACCACTTCGCTTACACCAACTTATACCGGAAGGACAGTGGGCAACATGTTCAAGGGCCTTAGGGCACAAGAGAATGTAAGGCCCCAGAAGAATCAGTGATGGATGATTGCACAAGCAAAAATTACGTGTCAAGGCCTGATTCGGTTTATGTGGTATTATTTTTTATGAACTATGGCGTTCCTGTTGTATAGGACCGAGGGACAGGAACGTAGCGTCAAGGTGTCTGGTTCTGTCTCCGTTATGACACTATAGAATGTAAAAAAAATCATTACAAATAAGAAAAGTATATGGGGGGTATGGGGTGGGAGGCTGTTTTTTTTAACTCATTACGGAATAAGCACAAGGTGGATATCGAGGTTTATGGAAGGAGGCCGGGCGTTTAAAAAATGAAGCTTCATCAGCAAGGGAGGCGGGAGGCGAAATCTCAAATTGCCCCGTGCCCTGCTCCAAAAGTGCTAAACGGGATAGATGCATAGGACGCACACCAAGATTAGGCCCAATTGTCACTAATTTGGCCTTAAAGGTATACAAACAGTTGGTCGCAAATCCCTTAAAAAATCGGGACGGAAATGCACTGTTTTCCATTTCGTTTGCGATATTTCAAAGCCACGTTCAGATGGAGCACCTTCTGTATATCACTAATCCCTGTGGTTACGTCACTGGTTAAGGAGGATTTTTTCGTAACTGCAAATAACTAGGTGGAGTTAAGGGGCTGGTATTTGAGACTTTGGAGTCATCATGGGAATTTTCATTAAAAACAACCATTTGACAACAGAACATTTAATTAAAGAGGTGTGTTCTTGCTCCGCTGTTTCAAAAACGTAACAAAATTACTTGGACTCTTAAAAGCATACCATCCAAACACTTCAAGGACGTATACGTCGGGGGCATTAGCCTATTGCCCATTAACTTTACTGTGGAAAGTACAACAGGTAATAATGTATCTTGTCCGAACAATGAGCTTATTACCAATTAGGTCGATTTCTCCTGTTATCAATATAAAAACAAGAATTATAAAAATTGCCACAATGTAAGAAAAAACGTTCACATTTCGTTGTTGTTGTTGTTGATGAGCTATGCTATGATGATGTTTTTCGACGACTCTCTACAAAACATAGTGCTATATTGAGTAACTAAGCGCGCGGATCATTATTTATGCAGGGGGAATGGAGGATGTGAGGGTATTTGAGGGTATACGAAAACAAATTGTAAACGAAAATGAACATGAACATGTCATCAAGGAGCGATTGGAAACATGAAATTTGAACTGGAGAAATCTCATTAAAATCAGGGTAAATTTCTGAACGGAAAGAGAACATTTTCGACCAAAAAAGGTTAATTCATCCATTTAAAGGTGGCAACGAGAGATTTTGGGGATCATCCAAATGTTTTTTATAAAAAACATTATGTTAGATGTAGTGATATACCCAATAGAATTAGGCTTGTATTTGGCTACAGAAATACCTTGAAAGTGAAAACATACGGCGATATTGATTTGCTAACTTTCAATATAAAACATAGACTGAATTAGGTATTTGATACTATAGTAAATTAGAAATTCCCAATTTTTGTACCATAACAAAATATTAAAACTCAGCTTAATCCTTTCGATGGGGATTTATTTTTGATTAGAAAAAAATAAAAAGCTTTACATTAGTGCAGAGAAATCAGATTTTTATATTTTGTAGGAGGGACACCTGTTCTTCTCTTCCATTCCACCTTTAAAAACAAAATGATAGATTTACCACTTCCGAGAAGTACCTGTCAATCAAAGGACCACAGAAGTGACAAAAATCACTGCAGTTTTATAGGATTCATGACTGCTAAAAGACCTGTGAAATAGATATCCTATATGACCCTTCAGTGAAATTAGCATTATTTCAATGGGTCATTCTCTGCCAACGTATTTATGACAACAAACTGTATACTTAAGTGCACCTCCAACAGCTCCAAGTAGATTTAGTGATGAAATAGAAGAGTATGAAGGGTTGGGACAATTTGATATTCAGTTATTGCAGCTTCAAAACTCAACAACCGGTTGAATGGCGGTCATGTCGGTTGTATGGGTTACAGTCCGGGGGGGGGGGGGGGGGTTACAGTGTTTAAACAATAGCAAACCGGTGCGAACCGGTTTGTTGTAAAGGAACTGAGTGTCCCATGAGATAGGTGTCCTAGCTCCCATGTCAAAATGTACGGAACCGTGAACCGTGTAGATGAGGCCCATTTGGGTACCAGGCTGAAACAATGATGGTCTATAGCACGCAATGGAGAACACAATGGTTATAGATGGGTGGTAGGACACTCAGTACACGGACAGGGTACTTATGACCACCGGAACGAAACCAAAAAAAAAAAGTGGAACGAGAAAGAACATATGTGGAACCAGCGCGGAAAACCGGGGGTTGCGCTGTGAAGCGAAGTCAATAGATTTCTCCATACTGTGTTAGAATTGGGACAAAGGAGTTAAAAAGGATCGTACACCGGATCTGACGCCCTAATTACGTGACAAAGTTTGGCTCTTTGAGGTCACTCTTTACATAAAGAATGCCTTTCTCAAAAAATATCAGCTAGATTGTGATGGAGAGGAATTATAGTTCATTGGTGTAGAACACCAGCGCATCACATTTGGAGCATATTTTATCCATTTTAAGATACACAATATGACATATCTCCCTTGTGAAGGTGACTGAGTACACTGTTAAAATTTCGTCAATTAAGAAAAACAGATGTTCCGTAAATTTACGGAAAATCTGTGTTGAGAAACAAATAACAATAAGTTACGGAAAATTTCAAAAATTTCTGGCAGCAATATTTCCGGACTTTTTTTTTGGGGTTCCGGAATTTTAAATTATGGAAAAAAATTGTGAAAATACACATTTTCCGTAATATGAGACAAATTTCTGTAAAATTACTGTCAAAGTTCCGTAATTGACAGAAATGTCGAAATTACCCCCTAAAAATGTATGGAACTACTGCTGCAAGAAATATCGGGTTTTTTTTACAGTGGAGGGGAATTACAGTATCCTTTGTCTGGATTAGGTGTTTCATAGTTTAGTGCCAGATAGTGTCCATGTAAATGAGTTTGACTTTTGCCACTCAACAAATGCATTGTAACATGAATCCATTCATAAGTTTGACCTTATGTAAACGATTCCCACTTCACAGAGCACCACCCAATCACTGATCAATGACATGTTATGGTGACAAATTACCCACACACTGAGTGAAGAACATTGGTCACGGGGCCTGTTTTTACACATGTTGGAAATCTTGTTAGAAATGGCGTGCGGATCTTTCTGAGCATCGTATGCCAATCAAATTATATCAACTGTAGAGAACAAATTGTTTGGTGGACGTTCTACGAAGAACATAGGTCTAACCGTTTGGCCATGGCAGTCATCTTGAATCTGCTAGCAGTCACTGGTGATTTGCCATAGGAATTAGCAGTATCCCTACCAAAATACCACTCTTATAAATAACCATGTTCGGATTTTTCTGAATGTTCTATCATAGTAAAAATTCATATATGTATTAATGATAATATAGTCTATAATTACAGTTTCTACCAAGAAAATCCCTTGGAGCACTTTCTCGCTACGAACGTGAGTTAGCTCATGCCCTATGGCGTTAAAGCACAGAGTGAGGGATGACGGTCAGTGCCTATTAGAATGCAAAGTGGGCACAGTGAATAAGAAAATTGGACAGTAACTGCAAGATGTATGGGGTCTCTGGGCTTTGGACAGACTTTGGCCTTCTCCGGGTAAAACTGGTTTTTTTGCGAGAGCCTCAACCATTTCCAATTAGCCTCAGAGTATTCTGGAGTTGCTTGTAGCCGTCTCAATGCCTTTGAGCTTTATGCTGAGCCAGGGGACTAGCTCGTCTGAGTGCAATTTGGCTGCTGTGTCGGTTATAGCTTCCTATTTCATTTAGGAATGCCAAGGATGCCAAGCATTTGTTGACTGATGGAATGCAGAAACCTCTGCTTCCTATTCTTTTGGAAAGTAGTAGTAGAAATCCTCTGTTTCACAGTCAGCCACTAGTTCTTGGTATTTGCACTTCTTTCTGCATATGCATTAGATATGTTCTTCCTCCATAGGGCCCGTCAGCTCTATGATGATCCATGTCTTTGTTTGGTAGAAAAGTGGTTAGATCTGTCTCTTAG
>JAMKCH010018434.1:0-25492 GCA_023653785.1 Ophioderma brevispina
GTGAGATTTTCACTTTACAGGTATTGGTATGAATAGTGAGCTTCCACTTCCAACAAATGTGGGTCCTGCATTTGTAATGTTAATTGAACTTGGGGAAAGCTACTAATTGTAAACAGGGGACATTCACGGGGAATATTTGTAAATAGTTACTCCAATTGAAAACACTGAAATGAGAGTTGTAAACAATTGCTTTTGATTCTCACAAGCAGAAAATGAAGTACAATTGTTCCACTCATTACGTTCACAAAAAGCCGACTTGTACTGCTAACCACCAGAGTTACAAAAAACACGAGACCTGGACAGGTCTCGAGGATTGCAATACAAACAATTCTGCTGTTGTTATGAAATAACAGATGGGGCCGGATTTTTTTTTTTTCTGGAATGATACTATGTTGCATCACTCTTTTATTTTCTTCACAGGCCCTATGAGCTAGTAAAATCCAATTCCTTGGCCACAGTTCAGTAGCTTTCATTCACAATGTCATTTAGAAATAGCCCCCTGGTTTTTGGGTATGATATATTGATACCCAGACCACGCAGGTCAGTCATGTCAATGTATGTACAAATACAACCCATTAACTGTGTCCTGGTGGAGGAGCATATTGTAACTCATAGTGAGGTGTAGAACAAATGTAGTTGGAATGCCTTGTCCTGTTACATTGTGAAATGTAGAGCAAATGGACACCATATGCAGATCGGGTTAAAACAAAGGCTTAGAAAATGTCTGACATAGGACTAGCCTTTGTGTTTTTATGGGTTTGTCTGTTAACTGACCTCCTTGAAACACTTTATCTGAAACACTTATGAATTCAGATGGGGCTAAAACAATGCTCTTAGAAAGGTATTGACAAAGTATAGAAGGGAGTTCTATTAATCAGCCCAGAAGGGTGTGATTCAAAGGACGACGGTACTAAGATCTGAACACGGGAAAATTAAAGAGACCCTCCCAAATATAACTTTTGCAAATATTGAAAAGTCTGCCGGAGACCCAATCGGCGTATGGCTCCAGGAGAGGGGTAAAGTTACTATGGGGGTCAATTTACTATGGGGGTCAATTGTTGAAAACTGCTCCAAAATCTAATGTAATATAGCTAATTATTCACTTAGGCTACCAGCGAGTAAAAAAAAGTCAATTGGGTCCCACACATGTGGTGCTTTCTTCCAAGATATTTGGGGAAATAGGCTAAAGGTCATTTGTTTATTCAAGAAAGGTCAACGTTTGTAATACCCAGATTTCTTTGTAAAAATATTTTAAAAAAATGTTTAATGATACTGATTCCAAATATGAAATGCTTTTGCACTTTCGGCATCATTTTCTTGTTATAATGGAAGGGGTAAAAAATTCCATGTAGAACTCTATGGGGATGAGGACATTATACCCCTCCCTATTAAAGGGAATCAACCCTATGCAAAATAAAAGGCATCTTTTGAATCAGTATCATTAAATATTTTTTACAAAGAAATCTTGGTATTACAAACGTTGACCTTTCTTGAATAAACAAATGACCTTTAGCCTATTTTCTCAAATATCTTGGAAAGGAAGCACCACACGCATGTAACCCAATTGACTTTTTTACTCCTGATTACCTAAGAAAAAAATTGAGCTATATTACATTACATTTAGAGCACTTAAAACGTTTGACCCCCATAGTAACTTTACCCCTCCCTCAGGGCCACATGCAGCAGCGGGCCTCCGGCAGACATTCATATTTGCAAAAGTTATATTTTTCTCTGAATTTTCCCGTGCTCAGATATTGGTACCTCGTTCGTTTGATCAAAACCTTCTGGGCTGATGGTCTATTCCTGTAACCTGACCCATCTGACACACTTTTTTCTGACACACTTATGAATTCAGAAACCTTATAGGCACTATCAGTGATTTGCTAAATCATAAAATAAAAAAAAATCATAAAAATCAGATTTTTACATGTTTGTAACAAGTACAGGTATTCTAACATATCCTGCAAATGATAAGACCAGAAGCAACCTAATAAGGACAAAATCAGAAATTTTAGTCATTACTGTCCGTACGGACACTTACTACAACACGTAATTGAATGGAGATTCGTATCCTTGACCATTGCTGTTTTCTTTTCTGTCAATTATTCAGTTTGAAAAAGTAACTTATGAGAATTCTACAGACTTATCATTAACTTTTAAGCTATCCTTGCAAGTCTCAAATATTTGGACTCTTTCGGATAAATCACTGATAGTCTTTAACAGAATAAACCAGTGCTCTATTCCGTGAAGGGTTTCCGAATTCATAAGTGTGTCAGTGAAAAAGTGTGTCAGGTTACGGAAACTCCCCTAATGGAATATTTAAACATGTTGTAACTTCTTCCTAGAAGGCACCATTATTTAAGATGTAACAGACACCTGGGGATTGTCTCTTTTGGAACTCATTAGAAATAAATAAACAATTATGTTCCAGTTAAATTGGGTCAGCCAATTGATAACCTTGTCCCCCTAATTTACTCTATCAAAATTGAGATTATGGTATCAGAATAACATTCATATTTTTCTCATTACCCCAGTGAAATTTTAGGCCCGGGAGATGTTTTCTTTTGATGTTATGAACAAAAACGTCTCCATATGTGATCGACCACATAATTTAATACATACTGTCGCTGAAGGTATGAACCTCTCCCATGCAGTGTGCAAATGGACCTAGGCAATAAAATCAATATGTTGGTAATGCATGATACTCCCTTGCAATCTCAATTATAATGGGGTTTATGCTTTATTCCATATAGGCTTGATTGATTTCTTTCATCCAGGTCTTATACACCAAGGAGACTTAGGTGGCTCAATGATGATTAATGGTTGTGCATGTCTACCCTAGGTCCAATTGCACAAAAACCGGGGGAGCTAGAGTACTTACGCCATACTGTCCTATGGCCCAATTAGTAGGGTTATAAATGAGAATCCCATTCTAGAAGTTTGGGGAAGAAGGTTTGAAGATGTTTTTCTATAGTTTGGAGGGTGATAAATCAGAAATTTTGGGTCCAACCTCTGGGAAATGTGGGGAACTTTGTCAAATAAGGGGGTAAAATTAGTACAGGGGTAAATTTGAAATCAAGTAAAAACATATTTTAATGTGCACCAATGTATTTGTCTCATTATAAGGATTAAAAAAAGGTATAGTTTGTCTAGGTTCTGACCTTTGGTTAAACAGGTACAGCGCTTTTAAGGTTCGAGGTCATCCTGGGGGTAAACCTTGCCCAGTGCTCCGATTTTGTTGAAACTGGTGTCAAATTGTTTGTCTTGCCTTATTTTGCAATGTTTGGCATTTGGTTTCGTAATTTGTGGGTCTACCCATAACAAGGGTCTACATAGTCTATAGGGGTCACCAAAAATTGACCTCAAATTGTATACAGAGCTGTCACCCAAAGAATTAAAACACAATTTCTGCTTCAGTATGACCAGAGCAATAATTTGACACCAGTAAAACAAAATCTGAGCATTGGATCTTTTTTGCCCCAGGATGACCTTGAACCTTATCAGGGCTGTAGCCGTATAACTAAAGGTCCGAACCTATACAAACTATACCTTTTTTGATCCTTATAATGAGACAAATACATTGGTGTACATTTAAACACACTTTGACTTGATTTCAAATTTACCCCTGTACTAATTTTACCCCCTTATTTTACAAAGTTCCCCACATTTCCCAGATGTTGGACCCAAACATTCTGATTTAGCACCCTCCAAACTGTAGAAAAACATCTTCAAACCTTCTTCCCCAACTTCTAGAATGGGATTCTCATTTATAACCCTACTAATTTAGTACACATTTTCGCTTCTACTATCCAAAAGGCTGAAGTGATTTTAAGTTATTGTGTTCTAAGAATCTTCCATTAATACAGTAAAAAAATACAAATAAAGCTGTGTAGTCAGGGCTCGCGATAGCTTGTTTAGCATAGCAGTTTACTACACATTTTCTGCCATTTGCTATGCAATTTTAAGATTGTGTAGCAATTTTCCCCATACGTTTGCACTATCAACATGATCAAAGCAAGAGCTGTTGCAAAAATTGCTACACAATAAAAATCCTTAGCACGAGCCCTAGCTGTGTGTATTGTCATTTATTAGCTAACCGATATCATATGGTCCCTGGAAACCTCCACAATCTCCTGGACTCTTCCTTTTCCACCTTATGTGACCTCTAATTGGCTGACCTCAATTTTGTTGTTTCAAACAACTTTTTCCCCAAACTATTATTGGGTGTAAACTCTAAAACCGCCATGGTACCCGATGGAGCTACAATGAAACAGACAGACAAGCTGTCTTAATCAACATCTACATCTCCTTCACAGCCCTAAGCTGCCAGTGGATATACAATGACCGACTTATGACCGAGAGGGCATGGGTTCAAGTCCCGCTGAGGCCAATGTGTTGTGCACTTGGGTAAGGCACTTTACCTTGCTTACCTCTCCACCCAGGTGCAAAATGCAGAGCTGTTAGGAATATAGCCCATTGAGTTTTGTGCCACCCAAAGGTATGTACGAGCCTTGCTCCTTGTAGGTCAACCCACCATTGTATCCCTGATTTATTTTGCATTGTACATTGGTGAAGAAACTGAAAACTGAGTATACATTGGGCATTTGTATGGCAGCGGACATATTCTAGTGGCAGCAGAATAAATACAAAGTGCTTTGATACTTTGTGATTTTGTGCTATATAAGTGTCGACATAAGACCAAACAAAGTGCCTTTCAAGTGTCGCTTTAACTATGGGAAAGCAAGGATTCACTGATGATCTGGATCAGAACGTGAAGAAGATTGCTCCAAACCCTATAACTATGACAAATTTGGCCAACTATTGAACTGAAGATAGCCCAGAGATTTTTACCACCATATTTGAAGCTCATCCTTTCACAGCTAAAACAACTGCTAAAGGTGAGGAAGGGTCAGAGAAGATCTCCCAGGAGCAGATCAAAACCTTACATACCTTAATTGAATCCACCAGTGTGACCCATAACAGCAAGAAAGCATGGCCCACCCTCCAACAGAATGTCCACAGCAGCCAAATGTTACACCTAACCAAGTTGCTCATTAACTGCTTTTTAAATGGTAAGAGCAGCAAGGAGTCTTAAGAATTTGCATCTGTCCTGCAAATTTCGGATCCAACGGACCTTCCTAAGATATGCAAATTAGCTAATTAGTTATGCATGCCAACTGTATCTTGCCAGAATTTTGCCAGAAAAAAAAAAAAAAAAAAAATCTTAATCAACATCTACATCTCCTTCACAGCCCTAAGCTGCCAGTGGATATACAATGACCGACTTATGACCGAGAGGGCATGGGTTCAAGTCCCGCTGAGGCCAATGTGTTGTGCACTTGGGTAAGGCACTTTACCTTGCTTACCTCTCCACCCAGGTGCAAAATGCAGAGCTGTTAGGAATATAGCCCATTGAGTTTTGTGCCACCCAAAGGTATGTACGAGCCTTGCTCCTTGTAGGTCAACCCACCATTGTATCCCTGATTTATTTTGCATTGTACATTGGTGAAGAAACTGAAAACTGAGTATACATTGGGCATTTGTATGGCAGCGGACATATTCTAGTGGCAGCAGAATAAATACAAAGTGCTTTGATACTTTGTGATTTTGTGCTATATAAGTGTCGACATTTATTTATATTGGAAGAGAGGTTACAACCCTATCTAACTATTGTTAGGAAAAACGTTCTCTAACCTGTGTAGCAAGATTGTTCTGGATCCTGTTCCACTAACCTAACATGGACCAATCAGTATCCAAGTCAACGCTGCAGTAAGACCAAACAAAGTGCCTTTCAAGTGTCGCTTTAACTATAGGAAAGCAAGGATTCACTGATGATCTGGATCAGAGGGTGAAGAGGATTGCTCCAAACCCTATAACTATGACAAATTTGGCCAACTAGTGAACTGAAGATAGCCTAGAGATTTTTACCACCATATTTGAAGCTCATCCTTTCACAGCTAAAACAGTGAAGGTGAAGGTGAAGAAGGGTCAGAGAAGATCTCCCAGGAGCAGATCAAAACCTTGCATACCTCAACTGAATCCACCGGTGTGACCCATAACAGCAAGAAAGCATGGCCCACCCTCCAACAGAACGTCCACAGCAGCCAAATGTTACACCTAACCAAGTTGCTCATTAACTGCTTTTTAAATGGTAAGAGCAGCAAGGAGTCTTAAGAATTTGCATCTGTCCTGCAAATTTCGGATCCAACGGACCTTCCTAAGATATGCAAATTAGCTAATTAGTTATGCATGCCAACTGTATCTTGCCAGAATTTTGCCAGGGAATTGTAGATAATTACAAGATGCATCTTTTATGTGAATTTCAGAACCAGTTGAACTTCGTTAGATATGCATATTAGCTAGTTATGCTAATTATTAGCTAATTAAATATGCAGATTTACAATATCTATGACTGGTTTCGACTAGTATTGACCAGACTTCGTTAAATGAAGCGTCTATGGACTGTGTCTATAGGCTGTACACAGATTTTTGATTGATGACCCCAATCTGACCTTTGACCCTAATGTGTTAAAATAACTTCAAAATTCATATCTGCCTTATGCAAGGTAGCATATGGATGTGACTTAGATACATGCATGACAATAAATATATGTAAGGTCCCTATGGGGTTAAATGTCTCCCTAACTTAAAAGTGCTCTTTCAAAGAGCACAGATCTAGTTCTTTCTTTCTTCTGCCAACACTTCAACTGCTAATATCTCGGACATGTCTGCACTGATCTTGACCAAACTCTTTCACAGGTACCCGCATCCCCTCCCCCACATGCACATATGACATGACTGGGGTCAGAGGTCATTTAGGGTCACAGGGTCAAAAGTTCATTTTCACAAAAATCCTTTCTCCTACAGATTACATTGCATGGTAACATGACTCATGCATATGAAGCAGCTTGAGAGCCTTCACAAAAGTTATGGTCGAGAGGTCAATCTGGGGGTCATTAAGGGGTCTCTTCCGGTCTTTAAAGGGGCATTTCGTGATCACCAGCCTCGACCCCGATTACCTCAAAAAAGTTGAGATTTCATATCATCTGAAACGTTAAATAGTATCTATGGTGCCCAATCTTACTGTGCAAAACTTCGGCCGTGTCTGTAAGTAATTCGCAATTTTGTATTTTCTGTCCGTAAACGGACAGAAATTACAGCACAGTGGCCTATGGGACCGTGCGGAAACAAGCATTGCTTCATTAACACAAAAACGCAAAGTCGGGATCGTTAAAGTTGTGGAATAAGGCTTTCCAGGATATCTAGTGAACAAAGAATAAAACAAAAGGGCTTTGGAATCACGAAATTGCACCTTTTTAATGTGAAAAAATCTTGAAAAATATATCTGCTGTATGGAACGTTGCATGGTCACGTGACTCATACATACGAGGCAGCTTAAGACCCTTCACAAAAGTTGTGCTTGACATGTGGGTCAAAGGTTATTAAGTGAAACTTCGGTCAAACAACAAAAATATTCAAAAATATTTTTTTATCTCAAAATGTAAACATAGTAGAGTGACATATCCTTCAGAGATGCATCAGTGTTACCCGATGTATGCAAGGCATTTTTGTTTTTGGGGTCAAAAGTCAAATTTTTTCTCCAGAGCTATGCATAGTAAAATTTTTTTATTTAAATCTGAACAAGCATTTCCCCACTGTGCAGGAGGTTTTTTTAATATCAGGATCAAAGATCATTAAGGGGGTCAAAGTGTCAATTTTGCAACAAAAAAAATGCTATAAATAAGACTAAATTGGCTATTTTGCTTTAAAATGTATCTCCTCCTACAGATTACATTGCATGGTAGCGTGCAACATGCATATGAAGCAGCTTGAGACCATTCATAAAAGTTATGGTCGAGAGGTCAATCTGGGGGTCATTAAGGGGTCTCTTCCGGTCTTAAAGGGGCATTTCGCTTGATTCCAGCCTCGCCCCCCCGACTAACCTCAAAAAAGTTGAGATTTCATATCATCTGAACCGTTAACATTAGTAATCTATGTGTGCCCAATCTTACGTGCAAATGCGGCCGGTGTCTGTAAGTAATTCGCAATTTTGTATTTTCTGTCCGTAAACGGACAGAAATTACAGCCACAGTGGCCTATGGGACCGTGGGAAACAGCATTTGTCATAACACAAACAACCGGCAAGTCGGCTCAGTTACAAAAAGTTGTTTGAATAAGCTTTCTCAAGGATATCTAGTGAACAAAGAATTAAAACAAAAGTGCTGAGGAATCACGAAATGCACCTTTAAGATGAAAAAATCTTTAAAAATATCTCGGCTGTAGGAACGTTGCATGGTCACGTGACTCATACATACGAGGCAGCTTAAGACCCTTCACAAAAGTTGTGCTTGACATGTGGGTCAAAGGTTATTAAGTGAAACTTCGGTCAAACAACAAAAATATTCAAAAATATTTTTTTATCTCAAAATGTAAACATAGTAGAGTGACATATCCTTCAGAGATGCATCAGTGTTACCCGATGTATGCAAGGCATTTTTGTTTTTGGGGTCAAAAGTCAAATTTTTTCTCCAGAGCTATGCATAGTAAAATTTTTTTATTTATTTAATACTGGAACATGCATTTCCCCACTGTGCAGGAGGTTTTTTTAATATCAGGATCAAAGATCATTAGGGGGTCAAAGTGTCAATTTTGCAACAAAAAAAATGCTATAAATAAGACTAAATTGGCTATTTTGCTTTAAAATGTATCTCCTCCTACAGATTACATTGCATGGTAGCGTGCAACATGCATATGAAGCAGCTTGAGACCATTCATAAAAGTTATGGTCGAGAGGTCAATCTTGGGTCATTAATAAGGGGTACTTCCGGTCTTAAAGTGAAAAATCTTCAAAAATCCCTATCTGCTGTATGGAACGTTGCATGGTCACGTGACTCATACATACGAGGCAGCTTAAGACCCTTCACAAAAGTTGTGCTTGACATGTGGGTCAAAGGTTATTAAGGGGAACTTCCAGTCAAAAACCAAAAATATTCAAAAATATTTTTTTATCTCAAAATGTAAATATAATAGAGTGACATAACCTTCAGATATACATCAGTGTTACCCGATGTATGCATGGTATTTTATTTTTGGGGTCAAAGGTCATTAAGGGGAACTTCTGGCCCTAATGTGAAAAATTTTCAAAAAATCATTTGCTATTTGAAACATTGCATGGTCATATGACTCATGCATATGAAACAGCTTGAGACCCTTCACAAACCTTGTGTTCGGCATGGGGTCAAAGGTCATTAAGGGCCAAATAAGCAGGGCAGGGTATGTGTCATCGCAATGACACAGATCTAGTTTTGTTTTGTCTTGCAATCAAATTATACAGATGAGAATTGTAACCCATTTTCCAAATCTTTCCAAGTGCACATTTTGACTATCACAGTTGTAATTGTAGATGCATACAGTGAAAAAAGCTTTTAAAATCTGTGTGGCCAGTTTGTTAATTTTAAAACACAAATCATAAAAGTAGCGACCATTATTGTTCTACATGTTGTTTATAATAATTAAATAATGTTTAAACATCTAACTTTGTATTGCTTAGTGGGGAGAACCTGGGTTAGGGAGAATATAACATTTGCTAAAAGAAATTGAAGATGTTCAAGTCTTTACAAGGAGTCTCTGGCAACTTCATGAATGCTTGGCCTCGCTGGTGTGAAAAGTGTCTAATCAGTAATTTGTTATTATTAATGTAGGCCATGTGAATCAATGTGAGTTTAATTATGCAATTGCATGGGGTAGGTAGGAGGTCCCTGAATGGTTATTTTAAATTATTTCACTATATAATATAAAACTAAAATTTTTAAATGACTTTTTTAGTATCTTCCGCTTTCAGTGGAAGAAACCCGTTTCTTCCAAGTGGAAAAAACTGCAGAAAAAAATGCGTTTTTCCATCTGTGGAAGAAACTGGCGAACCCTGGTTTGCCTTATCTGTTATGCTTAGTTTTTCAGTTCATGTTATCCAACAAAGTAGGTCACAAGTCAATAGAATCCAACAGCTGTTGACTTTATTCACCATTTTGGTTAATAACCAAACACATTAGTCAAAACTATTCCTATATTTTATTCTATGAGCTGAATGAACAATTTGAACCAAATTTTACAAGAACTGGAGCAACTTTTAATTTTTGACCCTGTACAAACCAAAATTAACTTTTTCACCATTTTTCAGTTCCGTAATTCCAAACTATAAGCCATAGGGAGTATATACTATACCTTTTTGGAATCCTTGTAACCAGACAAACATTGTGGTGGTGTGCTTTTCAACACAATCGGCACATTTTGAAATGTTTACCCCTGTGTAACCTTGAAAGCCAAGATGGGGGCCATGGAAGAGGTGTGGCAAATGCTTCAATCAATATTTTTGATTATCAATATATATATAAAGTACTTGTGTACCAAAATTTATTTTTTTTTTCCAGATTTGCACACTCACATGAGACCTGTGCACTACAGTACCCCACTAAAAGCAGCATGCATGGCAGGGCAAGGGAGATACAGCACACTACAATCAAATAATGAAAAAAAAAATGGGAATGACTTGTCAAAATTGTGTGAGTCAGCCTGAATCTCAAGACAGTTGGTAAAACGTATTGAGTCAGATTCTTAGAGCATAATAATGCTAATATTAGATGGCTTCTTGAGTGATAAAGAATATATTGAATTCACTATATGAAAATATTGAATTCGCCAATATTATATTGGCTCATCAGATTTTTCATATAGCTCATCCAATATATTCTGGTATCACCCTTAAGCCATCCAATAATATTATATAAAACTTTGTAAATGTTTTTCGTGATATGCTTCCATATGGGAGAGAAAACATGGAAAATTGAAGCATGATCGAGTCGCCCACCTTTAAGCATTAATAACAACTGTGTTTCGTCTGTAAACATGGTAAATGTGAACTAAAGCTAGCCCAGTGACAGCCTAGAATTTACAATTTTTTGTCCCCCTTGAAAAGCAGAGGGGGATTTTGCGATAGCGCACATGTCTGTATGTGTATGTATGTGTTCCAATTTGGTTAGGTTTTCGTTTTTCACGTGTCCTTCAAAAAGTTTAAGTCTTATGTACACCAGACTTAGAGTTAAGGTGCAATAGAGGTTCCTTCATGTGTGGATGATGTCAAAGGTCATTGACCAAGGTCAAAGGTCATCTGAGATCATGTTCCAGACTCCCATCTCGCCAGGGGGATGACGCAAGTTTACTTGCAGTATTTTATTTTCATGCAACCTCTTGAGAAATTTCATACACATCATAAATTTACCAGTAAATCTGATTACCAAGGTGAATTTGGGGACATCACAAACAATTTTGGAATATCCCCATGCTTTTGTCTCCTAAAAATTGCAACACTGAATCCTACAATCTTGTTCGTAAGTTCTTGGGACACTTGTTAATGTTGGTGGCTATGCAAGGGATATAGGCTTGAAATGCATTGTAACTATAACTTTCTTTCCCCTCCCTGTCTCCTCCCAAGTCAGTGTTGAAAATGATAGACCAGTTAACAGCAATGTTTGTAAATATGTTAGGGCCTGGTATCTTGAAATAGGCCGGCCTGACTGTTACACACTGGGCAATTGTATCTGTTAGAGTTTTAATACTATGGGCCATAACGATTCGCAGGAATGGATTCGCAGGCAACAAAAGAAGTGACGTAGGATGTTAACTGGTCTATATGCAGCAAGATTGACCAAGTGTATTGTGCTTATGCAACATTGAATTGAGCGGGACCAGTATCAAATCTACACAGTGTTCCAACAATTATGAACAAGATGTAGCTATTTTTGCATTGCTGGTAGGGTTGGCAACTTGGACATTTTCCCACTTGTCCATTTAAGGACAGTTTTTTTTTTCTATGAACATGTTCTTATTAAACTTTAGTCATTCTTTTCATGTGTTATTTGTAATCACTTTTCAATGCTTATTTATTTCATACATTATACAGTCACTTTGTTCAACTCCAATCACTCATGATTGATTGATTGATTGAATCACTCATGATTGTATGGTTGTATCATAAAATTTTGTTCAATTTGAATCATTCTTTCAACTTTTTCAGAAGTTTGGTAAAAGTCAGTTTATTAAAGGGGCATTTTATGATCCACAACCTTGTCCTTCCGACTTGCCTAAACAAAAGTTGAGATTTTTATATCATCTGAACCGTTAGCCTTAGTAATCCATGTGTACCTAATCTTACGTGCAAATTCGGTCGTATCTGTAAGAAATAAGCAATTTTGTGTTTTCTCTCCATAAGCAGACAGAAATTACAGCATAGTGGCCTACATGTATGGGGACGTGGGAAAAGAGCATTTGCACATATTACAAAATTGCAAATTTGAAACGTACTAAAACTTTGTGAATAAGCTTTTCTGAAGGATATCTCGTGAACAATGAATAAAACAAAAGGTGCTGGAATCACGAAATGCACCTTTAATACCTCAGTTTATGTTCTGTGGAGTAGTATTATTATTTTACAGTGCTAATAGCTCTTTCAAAGTTATTGATGATTATATTCTGTAAAGATTTCCACAGATTTTGACTTCTGTGTATATCTAAAATGAGATTTGTTGTTGAAATATTTTGCATGGAAATTTATTGTATTAAATATCTCCACTTTTGAATAAGATGGATAGTCTCTTTCAATTTTTATTGAAATAAAATATAAATGTTGACATTTATATAGTGCCTTTTACAATGTATCAAAGTGTGGCAAAGAGGGCCACAATGATCCAAATTGTAAGGAACCTGCTAAATGTGTGAATTGCAGTGGTAATCACCCAGCAAACTCCAGATCAAGTCCTAAATGGGTAGAAGAAAAAGAATCATCTAGAATTGCGACTGGAACTCCGTCAGCTATTGATTTATCAATTTGTTCCCCTACTATTTTTATGGACTTCCTGTGGGGGGGGGGAGTTCATGATGATCAGTGTGTTAGTGATCACTTTCCAATTTTATAGATATTAATATGCCAATGCCTGAAGAAAGAGTTCCTAAATGGCAACTTCACAAGGCCAATTAGCCAGAGTTTAATGATAGCTGTTTAGCTTTAATTAATAGGCAATCTTTTGATAACATTGAAGATCCTCTTTCTTCATTCACTAATATATTAATTGATATAGCCAATAAAACAATACCCAAGTCGTCTTCTAAAGCTTATAGCAAGCACCAGCCATGGTTTAATGCTGAATGTAAAGTGTGTTACATATTTTTAAAAACCGACCAACGAAGAACAATTTAAGAAATTATCAAAGGGCCCGTGCTAAGGCTCGTTGCATTATTATAAACAAGTAAACGGGGATCTTGGAGGCAATATGTATCCAAATTAAATTCTAGAACTCCTGTTAAAAAAGCTTGGGATATGAATAGGAAAATAAGTTGGGAATAGTTGAATAATATCACTTTTCATCTAGATAATTCTGATGTTAGTAAATGTACAGAAGCACAGGATATTGCCAATTTATATTTGCTCATATTGACTACTTGGAGAAGAAATGTCAAAAAGCTTTGAACCTTTTAAAGGTGGTTTTAAAGATGGACTGGGATGCAGATCGCTCAGATCACTTGTGAGATCAAAATTGGACTATGGTTGCATAGTTTATAGTTCTGCTCGTAAGTCATATTTGAAAAACCTTGAACCTATTCAGAATCAAGGTCTTCGACTATGCTTGGGTGCTTTTCGTACCTCTTCTATGCAAAGCTTATATGTCGAAGCTAATGAACCTCCTTTACATCTAAGATGGGAAAATTAGCTCTTCAATATGCTCTAAAACTTAAAAGTAGTGTTGATATCCCAACACATGAGAGCACTTTTTCACCTAAATTTACGAATAGCTATACTAGTAAACTTAATGGTATAGTCCATCTTTTGAAATCCGTATAAAAGAGGGTTTTTCACAGGTGTGTCCAAATGCTGATAACATCGCATCATTAGATTTTCCCATTAGTCCTCCTTGGACAAACGTTGATCTTGATATTGACCTAACTTTATGTCAATATAAGAAAAGTTTAACTGATGATCTTATTTTCAAGCTAAATTTGATGATCTTAGGCATAAATATCATCAGCATCGAGCTATTTTTACAGATTCTGCAAGGTTTTGGAAAGGGCTGCCTGCAGCAGCTTTAAGTCAGCGGTCATCAACGCTTCGGACGTGTATTGGTAGGTGTGCGTCTGGTCACACTTTTGTGACCGCCACTTTTCTGCACACACTTTTTTCTTCGCACCACTTTTCTGCCCGACTTTTATGTTTTAGTATTTTAATTGAATAGAAAGATGTAGACCATAGCACCTTCATTCGTTGTGATCTTGAGATGAAAACACTCTCGTTGCCATGGAAATCAATTTAAAAGCAAGCAATTATTTAAAAACACATTTCACCCCGTACGTTCCTGGCGGCCATAAGTTGCCGAACTCCTGTGGAGCTCTATGGACAATCCCAAATCGGCATTAATATGCCTGATTTATTCCTCCAAAACTGCTTGAATTCATTCAATTTTTACCATACGGCACAAAGACATTTTGTTCTGCGACTTTTAGTGCGTAGAAGAAATTAGGAGAAAAATGCATTCTCGAAAATTCAAATTTTCGCGCCATTTCAAATATCGCCTAGACCTGCTGAGAACGTTATTATTCCAATTTAGTCTCATTCTCCATGTATATTTGGGTCTACCACGCCTTTTGACTCCACGGTCCAAGCACGACCGTATACAAACGCCCACGAGACTACGGCGCTCATGCAACACACGTTACCCGACGTATTGACATGAATGGCTCATATCGACCACATTTGCCTCAAATTGCTTTCCAAGACCCCGATTGTCATGTTGATCGCAATTTGTTTCGTGAAGTTCGTATAAGATTCCGTTTTAAGGGTGTGGCCTTTTGCAGTAAACCGTTTTTCGCACAGTTATGACAGAAAATACCGTATCATGAGCCTTTAAAGCTCTTTAACACCATAAGAATCCATACACATGTTTACTGGGCATTATATACATTGCTAAGTGTGCCGAGGGATGCCAAATAATCCGACCTCCCCCCTGATCAATCAGGAATTTTCCCTGACATTATAACATGCTCATTGCTCAATGTGTGTGATACGAATATTGATAAAATGTTATATGCTATGAATCGTAAATGCGAAATCTTGATGCGACTGAATGTTTTGATACGATAAAATCTGATTCCCATTCGTCCCACAAACACATTCGTCCCACCCAATTCCGTCCAGGTACCAATTCGTCCAAAAACCAACTCGTCCCGGGTACCAATTCGTCCAAGCTTAGCCAATTCGTCCAAGTACCAATTTGTCCCAATTCGGCCCTATAATTACATATCCATAGGCTCCTACGTGATGCTAAATATAGTGTGACAGTCCAGATTTAGTCTGTGATACCCAGGAAACATTATATCCCAAGTCCGATGATATAATATTACACTTAATCAGGAATAACCATACACATTCAAACGCCGTTTGTTTGTTACAAGTTTATTTTTAACAGTGGCAGGTATCGTGCTAACCGGCAAAAACAAAGTTGCATTAAAACCAGGTTTGATTTACAACTCGATTTCTTCATTTAAGTTTGAAGAATGATATCACACCTGTAATATTAGAAAAAATGTTGAGGAAATGAGTTATTCTACAGTACACTTTTGGAAGTAAAAAAAAAGATATGCGGCAGTGTTTGAAGTACATGTATACAGATATAAAGAAAATAATGGGTCATTTTTAAAAGCAAAGTTAAACTTTTGGGAAGGCCGTACACCTCATGGTAAGGGACAGTGATCTAGGCAAAGACAAACATACTTACCACTTTTAGTATGTAAAAGTTGAATTTGGCATATGGCCTACTATCAGAGATCACAGAATCGCCCCTAATCGTAGCCTGACTTGTATGATTTATTTATCCTAGCATCCTTTATTGTTCTAAAGGTATCAATGTCGTTATTTGTTTGGAATTAAATTGCTTTGAAATTAGTTCCAAATGTTATTTTGTTCTTTACGATCAAAACTTGCGGGTTTTTACCATATTTTTGCATAACCTTCTTTACAGCCGGTTTTGAAACAAAATATTCATATATACATGTATATATATATACACAAGCTGATAATTTTTGGTACAGAAAATTAATCAAATTTTTATATAAATCTATACAGATCAAAAATAACTTGACAATCCCTGTGATTTGAATTGAACTCGTATTTGGTAGCAACCACTGTTCAATGAATGTGTAAAATTCACTCTTCCTCTTGAAGCTGTCTCTTTGTTTCGTTATGCGAATAGGCCGATGTCAGGTAATGCAGGAAACCACTCTAAAAGTGACTCAGTCTGTTAGTCGATAGCAGGAACAACTGACGAATCGAACAGCAACAAATGCACTGTAAAATCGATAGGAAGTTGCTCTCATACACTGGAAATCCGCATGGCAAGTCCTCTCCTATCGATGAAAAAAGCCTTCAGGAGAGTCTCCCCATTAAAACAATAGTCGCATTAGATGCCTCTCTCTCGGCTCTCTCTATCCTTGGTTGCATCTCCGTCGTAACTCTACTACATTACGGCAGATTTCTTGATTAGTTACATGTGTATTTACAATACATTGTATTTACAATTTGAAACACATAGGTAAATCATACTTAATAGACAATTATGCAAATCCCAATTTAGCCTTTGGAGATAAATTCCAATGTCAAGAAATCGCACAAATCGATCCCACAAAGTAAGATCCATATTCGGCCGGCATAGACTTTATCAGGTGTAGCCAATCGATTCCAACATAAATATTTTCTGCTGTTTCATCGGATAAACCATCGATACACAAATAAAACATTATTTTTGCGGCAAATTATAAAATTAAAACCACAATGTTCTTAACATTAGGGCGTTGGACGAATTGGTAAAATGGGGAATGGTTTTATCGGGACGAATTGGTACCTGGAAGAATTGGTACCTGGACGAATTGGTACTTGACGAATTGGTACCTGGGCGAATTGGTTTTGGGACGACTTGGTTTGGGACAATTGCCCTGTGCCGTCCCTTTTTGAATCTCTCGCGGACGAGCTGCCAATTTTTGACATATATCGCCGTGAACTAAATAATGTCAAAATGTAATTTACAACGTAACTATTATCAAAATCTTTACGTTAATAATGATTGAGTAACATTAAAAAACTGGGTGCATAAAAAGTGGGTGCAGAAAAATGGGCAACTGGTGCGAGAAAAAGTTGGGTGTCAGAAAAAATTGGGTCACAAAATGTACTTACCCCGTAGGGTTCTACATCCGATCCTGTGCAATTTTGAGAAAATTCGTATTCTAAAAAAATCTCCGTCACTTTAAGGTGTCCGCTGCAATTTCTCGCTCTTTTAGAGCTAAAAGCCACTCGATTAGAGTAATTAAAAAACTCCGAAAAATCAGAGTGATTTTTCACCCTTCCATTTTAGAGAGCTATATACATGATTAATGCTGCTTCTATTTTCACTGCCGAATTCTGGCACGTTGGCCTTAGAATAGTGAAATTTCCAATGAGAGTCATTTCATTATATTTAATGATTCAGTATCTAGTCTTATGGCTTGAAAAGGCAGAGAGTGTAGTCATCCCTATATTGCATAATAGTTGTTGAAGTTATTAATCAATTTGTCTCATGAAAAATCCGTGGTTTAGCTTGGATTCCCGAGCCATATGGTATACAAGACAATGAAGAGGTTTGGATGTTGTATTGGTGAAAAAAAATGAAGTCATTAATAGATTTTATAACAAACATTTGAGTCCCTTTTACAGCATTTTAATGCTCTGTTATAGCTATTTCAGAAATAAGTGGCAAATACCATGGGATTCATTTCATAATAATAAAATGCATGCTTTGCAACCAACGGGCGCTTCAGGTTTGATGGATCTTTCGTGGAAACATGTTATACTTGACTGCTGGTGTGATTATGCGCTTATACTAGAAAAAAATAATTATCGCCGCACAGATTTGCAACATTATTCAAGATATTAAGGCCTGGTCGGTGATACATCTCCTGAAAGGGCCTGATCGGTTTAAATATTTCAACTTTTTAAAAATGTTTTTTTTTTTTTTTTTTTTTAATTTTTTAGTTTTTTTGAAATATAATTTAATTGCTCTTAAAATGTGAATGTACCATATCTTAATGGGAACACAATATGACACAATGGTTGAGTTGTAAATTTAATACTCAAGTGACACCAAGGGGTTTAATCCAAAAACAAATTGGTTCGCGCTGACTTTTAAAAAAAAATGTGTAATTGTTTGCCTTTCAATGCACTTCTTTTCTTACAAAAAATAAAATGGCTTGTACCGTGATGATGATTATGGTGGTCCCATGGACCCCATTGGGCACTAAAAGGATTATTGTGAGAATATTTAAATCTATGAACTACAATGTATAGCCATTTTTGCAATATACATACATACAACATACATGGCTTTTTAAGGCGCCATTTCATATATATCACAGGCGCCCGAGAGGAATTCAACATATTGCAATGAACGGCAAAAAATCACAAAAACAGCCAATAACTGAAAACAAGCAGGCAGATTAATTTGGGAACAGGTAGGATTAAGTCCTTTCTGAAGGTAAGCAGTGAGTGTAGCAGAACGAGTTCAGATGGTGCGAGTTCCACAGTGTGGAAGCGGTTGAGAGAAAAAACTGCAGTGAAAGCAGATTTCAGACCTTTGGACTTAAACTTTGGGAGTAGTGAGACGTGTGGTATCCATGCAGAATGCAAGCTGTAGTGACTTTGTTTATACAGTGAAAATGATGAAGCAAGGTAGTTTGGTCCATATCCATTTAAGCATTTGTAGAACATAAATAAATATTTGTACAAAATCCTCTTTTTCACAGGAGCCAGTTGAATTCTTGTAATTACTGGCTGGCATGGTCACGTTTTGAAGCACGAAAGATCATTTTGGCACCTCCAGTTCTGTAACGCGCCTTGCAATGTTCGATGACGTATTTTGCATTCGATCCAGCCTAAGAGTAACATTCCCATAGTCCAGACGTGATAACACAAGAGACTGAACGACATGGTTGCATATTTCATTATCGAGAAAAAGGGCGATCCGGTAATATTGCCAGGTGGAAGGATGCTCTTGGACAAAGGTACAACTGTTGGCACATGGTCTTGCATCGTCAAAGATGACACCCAAGTTTCTGACACTAGTGGAGTGTGGATGTTTTCATTTCCAATGCACAGATCTATATCAGGCATCCAACGTTTGTTGTAACGAGATGTGATGACCATAAATTCTGTTTTGTCATTGTTTAGTTTCAAGAAATTGATGTCATCCAGTTCTGATCTTCACTTGCATGCATTTGTTAAAGATGACAAAGCAGAGTCAATTGCTGTGCATTAGATGGTTCAAAACTACAAAAATCTGTATGTCATCTGCATACATTGGTATGATAGAGAATGCTTCTTGATTATTTCGGCTATTGGGATGGTATATATAGTGACACCTCGCGGGCCCAAAATAGACCCCTTGGGTAATCCATAGTCCATTATCTTTGCTACTGAGTAGATGCCATCAATTACAACAGCCGTTTGTTCCTACCTGTAAAGTAGGAATTCAAACAGTCAAGGGCAATCCCATCACTCCCGATCTCACGCGACAATCGACTTAGCAGAAGATCGTGATTATTATTTATATTTATTAGTACAGAGCATTTAGATAGCGCTCAACAAAGGAACGGGAGCTTTCCAAGCAACAAGTGAATATACAAAAAACAAAAAGAGAAACATATTACGAGGAAATAAGGAAAGGAAAAAGGGAAAAATGATTGACCTAAGGAGGCGTTGAAGACCAAATAAATAATCCGCACTTCTCAGATCAGCGGCTGGGCAACTGCGTCCAGGTTCTTGGTGCCGCATCAGCGAAGGAGCGGTCACCAGCTGTGCAAACTTAGTCCGTGGAAAACGAGGAAACGAGTACGATCGGAGAAAGGAACGGAGTCTTGGTTTACATTCTCAGAAACAAAAACAGACTGTAAATGAACAAGGTCACGGAGGTATGAAGGAGGCACTGGACATTCGATACATGTAAATATGCAAATTTAAGCAATATTGTAACGAATACGCTCTTTCACAGGTAACGACATGTAAAGAGTTAAGCAAGCCAGCCGACGATTGTCTCGTCCACAAGCAAAGACTAAGCACGCAGCTTTGTTTTGAAGACCCGCTGGAGGCGCTGATATCAGCGATTGGCGTGAACCCGAAGAAGGGAATTCGGCATAATCAAGGCGGAAGAGGACCCAGTCCTCGACGCATGGTGACAGGACTTCTTAGTACTGAAATGCGGTATTCGCCATAGGTTGCGCAAATGAAGATAAAGTTCTCAATTGTATGATGTGGATGGGACAGATAGCGGACCCATCATAGGGTGACACCAAGTTTCACAGAATAAGATGGGTAAAAAATAAGTTATTGATCTTTACTCACATTAGAAAAGATGGCAAACATACGAGAGTTGCAACCAATGAAAAATTCAGTCGTGTCGGTTCAGTTGAAAGATTGAAGATAGTATTGGACATCCAAGAACTAACATCAGGATATACGGAGGAGTCGGTTATCAAGGACCGCTGACGGTTTCAAAACTCTTTGGGTCGAACTCAGCAGAGAGTTGAATATCGCAGAATAAGCATGAAAGGGAAATGTTGTGAACTCTGATATATACCAAACGGGTTTGTAAATGTACATTGGTGAATCTTGTGGGCCAATAGAACCCTGTGGCAATGAATAATTCTAGACATGTTCAGCGGAAAATTCATGGTTAATAACGACACGGGTTTGTAGTGCGATTATTAAGAAAGATTTATACCAAGATTGTACAGCACCTCCTATGCCAAAACGATGCTCAAGCCTTTTCAACAAAAAATAATGGATCAACAGTGTCGACGCGGGGACATTTCGAGTAGAAGGACGACGGCTTTGTGTTGTATGTCAAGACGCTAAGAAATCCGGTTTGCACTTTACTTAGCGCCCGTCTCTGGTTACTATGTTGACGTTGTGTACGCGGATTGAAACACTCGGAAAGGGACAGTTGCCGTCGACAGTGTCCGCTTATCTGGACGTGACGCCGCCTCTCGATGATTAGCCAGGAATTTGATATTGCTCACAGTCTGTTGTAACTTTTCCCAAAAATTTCAGAGTCCAATTGTACTCTTTTTAAATATTCGGGTAGTAAAAATGGGAATGTTGAGAAAATAGGGGAAAATGCAACTGTCAGAGATGAGTTCACAATTTGTGTAATAATAGGTGACAGGGTTACGAGGTTTCTTTCACAAACCAGGAAGGGAAAGGTCGAGAAACATGATCTGTTGTTTTTATTTTCACAGAGGACATTCTTGTTTGTGCATGGAATTTATTTCATATGTTTCTCACTATGAACTATTGATAAACTTACAATTGTTGCATAAATATATTAAGAGGATGGTCCCCAAATATTGACACGGAGCCGTTCTAATTACATAGAATGCCTACTTGTTAAATAAAAACTAGATAATGATAATAGTGGAATTACATTATCCCAAACAGCCAGTCATTCATTTGAAACCAGGCAGTGTGTTTTCTAGTTGACAAGACCATACAACAAGTCATTTTAAAAATACATATCAGAGGCTAAAAAAAATGTAACCTTGATCTAGTAGCCATTAGAGGCAGGGGAATATTCCCCAGATGGTTTAAAAGGATGATATACTCAATATCCCACAACAGTGAGGCGTTAATATAAGGATGTACAAACCACAATTCAACTTTCAATCTGAGGGTCCATTTTACATTTCAGCTGATTTAGCAAATGGACCTCACATGACTTTGACCTCAACACGTAAACCTTTGACCTCCTCAACAATCGAGGGACCCCAAAGTTGCACCCCAGGATCAAGTTTGGTACCCAGTGAAAACGACAGTTACAGAGGTCATTTTACCATTTCCAGCTATACATATTAATGTACATGAGCCATACAACATTCATTTTAACAAACTATCAAGAAGCTGAACATTTAACCTTGAATTAGTAGCATTGAGAGACTGGGAAGTATTCAGCTTGGGCAACAAGGACATGTACTCAAAATATCCCACCAGGTGGAGGAGTAATATTAAGTCCGGCACCCAACCAACTCAACTTTGAAGAAGGTCAATTTCTATGATTTGCCACCTATTTACAACCTGACCTCACACGACCCTCGACCTCAGCAGTGCGAACCCTTTGACCTCAACAACTGAGGGGATCCCACGTTGCACCCAACCGAACTCTTTCAGCTTGTTCAATTTTTTTCAAATGAGGCATTTCCATTTCCAGCTGATCCAACAAATTGACCTCACATACCTTTGAGCCTTAATAATAAACCTTTGACCTTGAATACGTAACCTTGGACTCATAAACAATGAGGGTTGATCCCACAAGTTACAGAATGTGCAATTTGGCCAACCCTGATTGAAACTTCAGCTTTACAAGAGGTCAATTTAATTGTCCAGCTAATCGTACAACTAAATCTCACATGACCTTTGACTCAGCTCACGTGAACTCTGAACCTTCATCAAAAACACCAACAATGGGGGATCCCATGTGCATACCCAGAATCAAGTTTGGTCCCAATTGACTTCAACTTTTCAAATAAAAAAAAACAATTGACATCTTCAGCAGCTAGATACAACCTGGCCTCAATGACACCCGACTACCGGCATGCTACCTACGACCCACAACAAGTGAGGGGTCCCTGGTGCAACCCTCGGACCAGTTGCATTGAACTTCGGCTTCAACTTTTCAAAGAGGTCAATTTCAATATACAGCCCATGGGACACCTGGAAATCCAACCTTAGCATGTGACCTTTGAACTCATTCACAAAGTTAATGCCATAACTGCACCAGACCCAAGGTCGGTTTTAAATCCGTCAAAAAGTATGAGGGATAATTAAAAGCAATTTTAAACCCATTTTCCAAAGGAAATTTTAAAAACAAAAAAACACGCGTTTTTAACCTAATTTTAAAAAAAAAAAAAAAAAACCATGAATATAATGATTTGGTTTAGGGTTGACAAATTTCTTGGATCTGAATTAAAAATGCCCAAACCGTCGTACCAATGCCCAACACAAGTCCGCAGTGCTGGCTCAAAAAAGGCTTTTGTCCAGATAAATAGGGCTATGGGTTACATTAGTGTGAATAAATACATCCCTATTAAGGGCTCACACATTCAAAGGGACAAAAGGACAATTTTAAACACATGAATCTCACAACCCGCAGTTGAAGTTGAATTACTATGCGAAGCGCCCCCCAGGAAGCCACGAAGGCTAAAAATTGTGCTTTCTGCAATCTACCTAACAAAACAATGTCACCGAAAAGACGAGGGACCTATAAACTGTGTGTTAGGTCTCAAATAATAAAGTGTAAAAAAACCTTGTAAGACGTTAGAAATCAATTAAGCGGCCATACGTCACTGCCTAATTAAACAACATAAAAAGAAATTTCGGGATTCGTCCCCATAAAATGTCCTCGTTGTCCCTTTGGCCCCCCCCAAGACAGTGACCACGTCCTAGCAAATCCGTATAATCCAATAATAGCCAGTTAATGATAAAAAGCACAGACCATAACTAGTAACATATTGATTAACAGTAGGGGCAGGGTTTTTGTTTTTAACCCAGACATAATCATATCATCCTATGCTTTTACATTTGGGCATTATAACTAATACCCAAATTGTTTTTCAAAAATTCTGCACCAAACTTTTAAAAAACGGAGGGGTTAACCAGCAAAGACCATACAATTATATGGCATTTCTATCCAGGATCTAAAACAAAAAAAAACTTAATTTAACCGCCTCCTAGAAATAGCTAATACAGTAGGGCAACCATGATGAAAAACTAATATTAAGCATTAGTGGATACAGTTGTACAGTGCCTACCCATTTAATTCGGCAACCATTTTTTAACCAAAACATCAACTTCTATTGTTGGTCTAACAGCTATACGTACATGATTGCTAGGGAACCTTTGATGAAACCGTCTGTCGAATGCCGCACTGAGATCGAGTAAAACAAGAAAACCCCTTTCTGCTGTAACATGCCCATGAGTCGAGTCTTTAACTTTCAATAGCGCAGTTTCAGAACTATGGCCACGCAAGTAGGCAGAATGCAGTTCTTCACCAAGACCATGTTTTCGCAGTGTCTGTTAATGTTGCTTACAACATGTTTCTCAATCAACTTTGCGACAAATGGAATGTTAGCTACAGGTCGGTAACTTTTTCATTCACTGTGGTTCAAGGATGGCTTTTTTGATAAAAGGGTTAATGATTGCATGTTTCAGTTGAGCTGGGAAAACACCTGTGGAAATTGATGCATTAAATGATCATGTTTATAACAGGTATAAACAGCAGAGATATTTTTCTCTTTGAGTAACCAAGTTGGCAGCAGGATCTAAGGACACTTTTTGTTGGCACTACCTTGTATAAGAGCTTTAACATTTCTCTGTAATCATTGTCTAATTATGATTAGTATTCATAATTAGAGACATAATTTTCATACATATCAAGTTCACAGTACCTGTACAATCCACTTCCTGTTTAAGGTCTTCATATATTTTAGACACTTTACTTTGGAAGTATTGGCAAACTCATTACTCATATCTTCAGCTTAACTCATTCCAGGTAAAACCTTACGTTTGCTATTCCAATCATCTCTCAACAACCTATACACGGTCTTTGTATCATTGGCATTTTGTAACTTCTTGGCAAAAATGCAATTTCTTTGCTTTCTCATTAACATGTTAACGGTTTTGTTATGTTCATCTAAGTTGGTGATGAATTTCGAGTCTTGTTTTTCTCCACGGCTTCTCATACTTTCGGCGAGTCTATACGAGCTGATGTACTTCAGAGTTTACCAGGCTGTTGATACGTGGGTTCTCCTTCATCTTGTAATCAATGGAGCATGATGATCTAAGGTTGCTGTGACTGTTTTTTCATATGGCTTCAGACATTTCATCCACATTTCGAGCAGAAGTCATTAATGATCTAAACTGAAGACTAAGGTCGTTTTCAAAAGACTCTTTGGTCAATTTCTGAACTTCCGCAGAGAAAGTATCTCATCAGTAGGCTTCTTTAGACAGTCTACACTAATCATGCGGTTGATCTGAAAGTCTCTGTCCAATTTCACATCTTGACTAAGTTGTCATCTGGAAGTAACCGTTAAATTATAAGAGTTCAACCCTCGTGTCCCAGAGAACAAGTTTTGGACAGCCATCGATTAGTTTGGGAGAGGAGGCACAATATGTGGCCCGATTCACCTGTTTCGTGATCGAATAAGATAATGTGGCCTTTCGTGTTTACATAGAGAGTGCAAAGTACTTTTTGTGTTCATTTTAAAAAACCCGGGCGCTCAAATCAACAGTTTGTAACATTCACTCATCTGTTACATTATAACACTAATATGTTATTTGAATTACTTGCAAAATACAGAAACAGAAATATGATAATAT
>JAMKCH010018435.1:0-21732 GCA_023653785.1 Ophioderma brevispina
GAATGAATTTTAAAATTTACTTGGTTTCGTGGTAACTTTAGCGTGCTGCTGTTCACCATGTAGCGCCAATGTTCCTGTCCATCATTAAAGCACTGATCAGCATTTTTTTTTTCAAAATGTAACACTTCGCGCCCCTATTTTTCTCGAACCCATTGTTTATGCATCTTTTGTATTGGAAATTGGTTTGTAATAAAACCCCTGGAAGTGGCTGAGCGTAACACGTTGTATTCGCAAAAAGCGTTGACGATTTTATGCTTTGTTTTTAAGGCTAGACCAGTGGTCAAATTGCATTTTCAAGACTGCTTTAAATGCTTTAGTGTCTGTTTTTCACAAAGAACTGTAAGTATAAGTTGTTGATATGACCTAACACTAAAAAAAGCAATTTAGAGACAAAATAACCATTTTGAATTTGGACAAGAAATGACTGATAGTTACTTTAAGTGGGGAGGGCGAGCAACCACGTCAATGTAGTTAAAGGGGCGACGACCCCCGTTTAAGCGTAAGTCCCTCCAACATGTCTAAGATCGCACGCTGACAGTGACCGGCACATCGGTTCGGCTTTGGACAACAAGATGAGATTGGATTGGATATCTCTATCTATCTGTTCTTTGGTCAAGTGCACGGCCGGATATGTTTTTACTCCGCATAAAAAGCCTGTTTTCAGGTGCCATCCTTCTCTTTCTTCATGGTCTAGGTCTCAGATCCATCTAACGAATATTCCTACACAGGTTTAAAGACCTGCACCTGGTTGAATTGAGATACCAGATTGCCCCAGCTTGTTCTTTGCGTCTTTTGCGTGATAGGAAGTCCTTTCTTGCTGTCGGCAACACAGGACCCCAGGTACTTTTTGCACACATTGCCCCCTGACACATACTGTTAAAATCTGTACTGAGATGGAACTTATATGCACCTTCTACTAAATTGGCCTGTCCTAATTACCACCATCTTTACCGCAAGCCTATCATCCACATTGTGCTCCCATTTCATTATCTTATTATATATCAATGGCCCTTTCAAATTCAACTGTCTTTAGGTCAGTAACAGTTGAATAGCTCTAAGAATAGACACGGGTGTCCTCATATGATTCTTTTAGGATGTCAGTATAATCCAGCACAATGCTAAGTGATTTCCTTTCCTGGAGTGAGCATGCTTTGTATTTGCCAAACGAACGTCCTGTTAATACAATCTGGTTGATTCAAAACACAAGGTGTTTATTAAGATACAAAATAGGACTGGTAAGGTGCTCTAGATCCTAATTTTCAATGTTTCATAACCCTACTATATCGACACTCAGATCCTCTAGCGATACCTCTTGCAACACATTGTATGTAAAATGCATCCAACTAAACAATGTCATTTTCCCTGTGTAACAGCCCAATACACGCATGTGGGGCCATGTACAAGCCGGCTCGTTTTCTTAGGAGCCTTAGAGTTTACTAAGGTTAGCTGTGATGTTTCCCAAACATCCTATAAACAACGACATACTTTTTTCCATATCTGACCAGGAGATACAGTGTTTTGGTCCAAAAAGAAACCGCCATTATCTACTGTGCAATGGCTTGAAAGTCAAGCAGAAGTGTTCAGTTGAAGATGTCAAGAATTGATAGTGAACGAATATGTGTGTCACCTGATATACAAGACCTCTACACACACAGTTGAAGATGTTTTTATCATTGAGAATCCCATTCTCGCAGTTGAGAAGAAGGTTTGAAGATGTTTGAAGGGGTGATGAATCGTTTGGGTCCCACCTCTGGGAAATGGGGCGCACATTATAAAATAAGGGGTGAAATTAGTACGGGCAAATTGAAATAGAATTAAAATTGTGTTTACATGTGACACCAATATATTTGTCTCATCCATTAGTAGTAACAGAATGTATAGGTTGTGTAAATTCAGAACTTTATTTAAACAGCTACAGCGATAAGGTTCAAGGTCATCCTGCAGCAAAAATTATCCAATGCTCACATTTTTGGACATGGTGTCACATTATAGGAATATCCATTTATGACCCTACTTGGAAGAGATAAGAGAAAGCTGAGGCCAGAGGCATGCAGGTTTGGAGGGAGCCTGGGAGGAATGGAATACATTTATAAGCTTGCTTGCAAGTGGTTTTGTTGATTGCACACATGATGTTGATGCTCAACCGTCTAGGAATTGCCCATGTTAAGAGTTATTTTGTTAAGGTTTCCTTATGTCAAATTAAACATTATTAACTATCAACATGGTTAATAGACCCAGAAAACAGTGGCGTTATTGGATTTGGGCGTTGAGGATAAGCCCGTCGGTTCACTGAAGAATCAGGTTATGGGACTTGAAGGCTCGTGATTCAGCCAAAGATGGGTTTAAAGGTCAATGGTCAGCGTGCGACAAGTAGTAGATTGTACCAAAATCGTGCAAGAATTAGCCCCTCAGAAGACATTTAACGCACTATAATACAAATTGTCCGGGGGCTTCGCACTCGACCCCCAACAGGGCTCGCCACAGGGACCTAAGGGCGCTCCTACCTACGAAGTCTAACATAAAAACAATTCCATTGCACAAAAATAAGGAGTATAATTGTTGTGTCTGTTTCTGTAGGGACCGCAAGAGGTAATGCCTCTACCAAGATGTAGTATATTCAAAAATGTTCTTGAAGAGTTTATTGATTTATAGTAATTTAAATTCGGAGAAACTGGCAGGCATTGAATTAAATAAATACGGAAAATACACAGTCTCGAACCAGATTTCTCGCTATCTAATCGTGAGATAACCACGGGACCACAGAGACCTGTGTTTACGTGGATGACCAGAGGAACGAGCGTAATGTATTTAGTCGTACTTTGAATGCGTAGTTTCGTCGTATAGATTCTGCTAGAATCATTGATATTAAGGTCATCTCCTTAAATACAGAAAAAAAAAATGTGAATGTAAAGACTAGGTATTCATGGAGAGTGTAAAGTTTAACAAGGAGTAAAAACACTAAAATTAGAAAAAAGGTTAGGTTGCATAATGTTTGGCCGGAATTGTTTTCCAAAGGGTTTGGTAACTCTTTTCATTTGTTGAACCAATCCAGTAAAGTAGTAAGACTTACAAGGTTTTTTACTACATTTAAAAAACACAAAAACACAAACAGACAAAAAATAAAAAAAATAAAAAAGTAATTATATATTATTTCGTTTTCGTATCCGCAGATGTGCAACCTGTTGGTCCCTTGACTTGACCATGGCATTATGGAGCAGTCAAACTAGACATGAATCTATCACCTGGTCTCCTGGGGGGCAGACGCGCCTCGTGATTATCTAGCCTTCTAGGGGCGTAAAATTAAAACGAGTGGCAACACATAGTGTTGGGCAACAGAGATTAGGGTTATCAATAAAAGTGTCGTAACAGGCGATGCTAGCAGTCAAACATGTGTTATAGAGTCAACATGGGCTTGCTAGCAATCATAATGATGTAATAGTGACTGGCTGCGAGTGGTCAACAAGCTGCTCGCAGTAAACAAGCCGCGTGCAGCAAAAGCAAAAGATGCCACAATGTTAGTCACCTCAACTTTGCTCACTTAAAGGGGAAACCAAACGGGAAAGACCTTCCTTCAGGAGGTATGCTACTGGGGAAAGCATTACAGGACGTGTTTTACAACCTAGCGCTAAATAGACAAAACATTACTTGGCATAATGTTAACCCCATTAATCTTCATAGTCATCATTGAATAGGCAACGGCATTTCATTTTGCTACCTTCTGGCCAGCGTCGGTGAGAAATATTGAAGATTCTGACTTCAGCTAGACATACTTAAAATTATGCTGAGTTTTGGAGAATATCATAGGAACAACACGGCTGTAGACGGATTGAAGATCCTTGTAAAACTATAGAAGGTTAGGTGATCTAAAGCAGACGTTGACCAAATCTAATTGTTGAATAAGAGTTTATTATGTCAGTGATGGTTTAAAATGTACACAGTAGACCACGTCGGTGCATATGAATGGAAGAGAAGGATCTTAAGGGGGAATGTGGAAAGGAAGTCCAAAATTAGAAAATTTATAGGAATTATTTCAAATGATTCCAGTTGTCAATCAGGCACATCTTTTTATATTCTTAACACTTACTGACCAAGGGGATTCTCACTCCGTTAATGCTCGAGGTGGTCTATGGACCCCCCCCCCCCCCAACCACTTTTCCAGTGATTTTTGCACGAATCTGCTCACGTATGAAGCCTCACAGGTAATACTGATCATAATAAAATAATTTTATTATTTGGCTGTAAATTCGGGGCAAATATTGTTTTCAAAACACGCAAACAAATTTGGCAAAAGGACTGACAAATTCAAATAGGCCTTGCGCTTACATCCAAACACTTCTATGTTGATATCTCTTCTATGAGACCTAAATTACATTTAACACAACCTACAGTTTGAGACAAGCTGTATTCCTTACGGGTGTTGCCATTAAATACGCCATTTTCCCACAGAGTTTGGCACAGTAAAGGTTTAGCACCGTCTATGATGAAATTGTTTGGTTCAGGACATAACAGGGTTAATTATTGAATATGTAAGCCTTGTTTATACAACCCCCCTGGGGCACTTAAGGGTGAACTATATTTTTGACTAAACTAAAATTAAACAAGAGACTAAACTATGAAATATCTTGATCAACAATTCTGACTTTAAGATGGACTTACGCCAATGTTTACTGAGAGGTCTGGAGAATTACAAATTTCTTCTTTCCATATATCTCATAGCCGTTTGTTTTAACTGAGTGTGCATGTGCTATTCTAAATGAATTCTATACACACCACCTTTAGAAGACACACTGAATTGATTAAATGGTTCCCCATATGGGGTAGAAATCTTTTGGAATAACCATAAAATCACCATGTCATATCATGAGCAATGAATGATTGACCATGTTTGTGATACCACAGATTGATCAGGTCGTGATCATGCTATTCAAGCAATTCCTACCTCACGCGGGATAGGTATATACTTAGTTGAAGTTGTGCATTCCATAAGGATGTATGTAATTCCTCTGAAATAGCCAAATACTGATATGTAGGCAAAATTCTTCTGAAAGAAAATATATTTAAAACTCACATGTACGTATTACTGTTAAGTAATATTTTTGGGAAATGTGCTCGTTTCAGGTGGTGCAATATAAGAGACAATTTAGCCAATCTTCTCCAGAGAGGAAACACATGAATCAGCGCCAGGACTTTAATAGACATTCAATGACATGAAAAGACTTGTGTCATGTCTGCAACAACTGAATGCATCTCAGCCGTCAGAGGCAGAAGAGGAGATAGATACAAGAGGACCATGGATGAGTAAAGTGATTCTAAGACAGTGTATCCATGAACAGTACTCTTCTATTTGATTATTGATTAAAATGCCAAAACTTACCTAGCTCTTTCGTGACATGTTAAATCTCCAGATCACCTTCCCTCACTCATCTCACAGACTGTGTTCATTAATGCTACTGTAGCCCTCTTCATACTATTATATTACAATCTTTTTATCATATTTTATTTGTTTCATGCCAATCAAATAATACAAATAATTTACAGTAACAATTACAGAAAATACCAGAGTCAACAAAAAGGCTAAGAATGACCAAAAGTGGTTGACCCCTACGAAAAAGTTGCAACTATGTGTAGATACCGTATTGAAAATATACAAAATTTTTTATATTTAAAATTTGATGCATAATTACATTTTCATTTCAGAAATGACTTTTACTTTTTGATATCGCATACTCATGATAGGATTAAAGTTATATTTCAAATAGTTCAGATTTGTGGCTGGTTTTGTTTTTTTCCATCTCACAACAGCTGTGTTCATCCAATGCTGGATGTATCCGTCTTCATAACTTTGTCATACACTCCTGTCCTTTGTCAAACATATCCACGTAGCAATTAATGTCAAATCATCACCTGACCAGCGTTGTTTTGCTTTGTAGTCAGGTAGACCGTTCATGTGACCGCAATAGTTGAATATGGACACAATTTTTTGCTGAAAATGATAGATTATGGTGTGTAGAATAGGAATCTGACGGGTGCCACCCTGGCATCCTTGAGCATTTGAGAAATCCAAGATGGCGTTTCCATAATGATAATTATATATTCACCCTATATTATCAAACTATGGAGTTACTAAATTTACTATAGGATCCAATGAACAAGTGAAAGGCACTTGTAACAGAGTCATACTTCAAATTCAAAATGGAAGCCAAATCCAATAATTTTAAAATATGCCCTAACAAAATCCTGCGATAAAAATAGACGTGAAGTACTTAGGTTACGTTGTTAGACACAATAAATGTATTTCTGATACTTTTAAAATTGTAACATGACGTCTTCAATAATGTAGCCAAAACGTGAACATGTTCAAAAAATACTTTACCCATTTATAATATCAGCCTTCAAAACCAAATCATGTGTTAATGACATTAGAAATGTACCTTTTATCATAACAATGTATCAACCTACTTTCGATTTGTTTTAAATGCGCCAAAATCATTGACACAATAATTTATACTTTGAGGGTAATATTTAGAAGTATTTTTGAAGATATTCACGTTTTTGGCTGCCATAGTATATCTATAGTATATCTAGTAACTCCACAGTTTGATAATATAGGGTTGAATAGAATATTTATCTTTATGGCGACGCCATTCTTGGTTTCTCAAATTCTCAGGGATACCCAGGTGGCCCCGGCAGATTCTTATTCTATACACCCTAATCTATTATTTTCCAGCAAAACAATTGTGTCCATATTCAACTTTACGGTGAGGCCATATTGGCCTAGATCTCCCTGACTATTGCCTCCCAGTTCTTGGTTAACACTCTGTTACTCTTTTGGTCTAACTATGGTCCTGCTTTAAAGTGTCCCACCCATCTCCATTTTACCTCTATGACTATCTCTGTGAATCTTTGAACGTTGTTCTTCTTACAGATTCCATTGTTCTTTACATTTGGGTAATATTTAGCATCCCTATTTTTATTGATATTTGTGTCACTCTGAATTTCTCTTCAAGCTGTTTGGTTGTTGTTTGAAAAGGTTATTCAAATTAAAAATTTCAAATTTGCAATTTGTCATAAAGAGAAATGTTCTTGAAAATCCACCCTGCTACTGTTGACCTAAGTAATGTGTACCTGTCCACAATTTTTCCCGCTAATTGTCCCAAATTAATAATAATACAAAATTCCAGGGGACAAACAAAATTTTCTGTAAAGCAGGACAGATTCCTCATCATTTCTTATGTCAACACTGCAAACTTACACGTATGTTCGTTGATGACGACTTGTATACACAGAACTTATGTATTTTCTGGTCCAGTGCTGTATAGTTTATTATGATTTATGCGGGTATGGTTGTGGCACGTGATTTCCTTTCCGCTCAAATGTAAGAATGAGTATCAGTGTTGACTCTTACCTAGTGATAGAGGCATATTAGGTTATTTAGGTACTTAAGGAAATATCATGATTCGGAATATTTGGAACATTTGGTATGGATGGAAATCTTACGCAACGTAGATTACATATAAATCAAAATAAGTTGAAAATTGTCCACATTTGTTGAGTATTTAATTTCCCGCCCAATAACTTACTCGAAAAACGATTCCGACAAATCCAATCGCAGGCACAATAGTGACGTCAAAGTGGATGAACATTCATATCGCAGTGTTGCCCACTTTCCTATCGAGTGAAACTGCCATGGGGGTAGGACATTGCCAATCCTAACAGCAACAGCCTGAAATTTAAATCGGCATCAACATCGGAGCGACGAGAGTGTGCTATCCTTCAAAGATTAAAACACCAAGGTAGGAGGGCCGCTATTACCGTATCGGACGGTACACTTACGGCGGTCCGGAAGTGTGTAGTCTGTGTCACAGACTGCGAAAGATATTATCTTAAAATTGAGTACTGCGCGAGAGATTAACGTATCAGTCCTAATAGCGAATGTGTGTGTAAATTGGAAAACTAAACCTCAAACTTATCTCCTGAAAAACGAAGGGGTCTAAGAGGCGTTTGTCAGAGGGGTCTGTTACTAGTTTGTTTTGACTATTTGATCGTAATTTGGGTCTGAACCTATAGAACCTAGCGATGAAAATTGAACCTTTTTGTCGGGTACTTCGGTGCTCGAAGACACGGAAAAGTTACACGTTAATCTCTACGTGCGCATCAATTTCCCACAATGCCTTTCGGTATTATTCAAGTCTGATAATTTTCAAACGCTGCGCCAACTTTTTTTTCAGTTTTAGAAAAGGAATTTACGTACTTACCGGACCGCCGTATTGGTTACACTCAGACTTGCCTAAAGTATAGGCATGGTCACGAATATTTAAATCTAAATGACGTTACTGGAAATTACACTTATTTGCAGCGGAGTTAAACCACTAACCCCAACGGATTTGAAGTCAATAATTTGATTCCTTTATTGATCATGATATTACTAAGATGTATTGAACTCGGGTTTAAGAGGAGATTTTGTAATGAAAATGAGACACAGGCTACCATAGTAAATGACCGTTAGCAGTTACACAAATTACCGTTTGGAATCCCCAAATGCCCAAATCGAGCAGGTCGTGTCATACCCCCCCTGTGAACTGCGATCGATGTGATTTTATATCAATAATAATTAAAACACAACCAAATGAAACAAAATATGTCATTTGTAACTTATTTTCAAATTTTATATACTTCATAACATCAATATACAGTGTCAGCAATGACAAAAAATAACAATTAGAGTAAACACGATGTTTTGGTCATCACTTGACGTCACGAGGAGAGCAAAATTGGGCGATTTTGATTAATGAAGCATGGCGAAAAATCCGCCCGTTTCTTCGTATGTCAAAAAAACCAAAAAATTAATAGCTCTATTTTGTTAATTTTACATCAAAGTGTTTATTTTTTCGTGAATTCGTGATGTTGGCATGTACATATATTTTATGAATGTAGTCAAAATTCTTGACAAAAATTTGACCTATTTCCTTTAAAAGTTAATATTGGCATTAACTGCAGATTACATTATTGACTTCACCATCCATTGTAAAAAGGTCTATGTATCCAATGCTTTTTATAATGACACGGGGATTCAAACAAGTAGCAGCTTGCATTTGCAAAATAATACTTTGGAATATTAATAAAAACTGTGTTGAATTTAGATTGTTCTTTGACCTGTAGAAATATTTCGTTCTAAAATAGGTTGTTGTTTCCACCTGCTAACCTAAAACTTCTGAAATACAAGAACTGATGGAATGGAAAGAGAATTTCAACAAAAAGATTGACAAATTGACCAAAAACTTCGAAGGTAAGCCATGATTTCATCTTAAAGCATAACAAGGCTCGGCCTCTTTAAATATGTTTTGATGTTAAAATAATCAAATTTATAGTATTATAAAAAAATAAAAAATATTTAAATCATTTTGAAATGTACTTGTAATAAAATGTTCACTTAGAGCAATACTATTTTACGCACATACAAACAAAATTAAAGTTGGCACTGAAATCCCCTACTAAGAAAAATTAAATGACATGAATGTTGGTTGTATGATATAGCAGAAAATGTTTATATGAACAGGACCTGATTGTTCGGGCCAAAGAACTATTAAATGATATGGTATCCTAATCAGGAAGACCTTGGTTGTTAGTTCATCTATTGCAATTACGCCCCGGGTACACGTGAGTTGCTAGTTTCAGAATTTATTTCGATGGGATAATGATGTCTTTTAGCAATAATAAAATCAAAATAGGAAAAACTCTTTTAGTGATTAAAACAGTAAAAAACTAAACTACGAATGATATAGGAGTACTAGTGTCACTCAAAATATTCTAGCAGATTTCATGGGTTCGAATTCACATTGCACCCTCTAAAACTAAATTCTAGGGGGCCATCTCTTATAAAGAATTTTGACATTACCAAAATCAAAATTAATATTGTCCCACGGGGTCCGTTTTGGCGGCCCCTCTTTGATCTAGAGATCAGTCATTATAAAAGTGGTTGATTTAGTTGAAATGAATATATCAAATGATTCTTCTCATCATAAGGAATCCGAAAATATGTATTTGGCATATTTGGTACACAGATATGAGTGAAAAGAAAATGTATTAAGTCATTGAACATTTGATGGGTCATTGTACAGGGGGCCACCCTTTCAAACTCATGGATCCGGTAAAATTAGTGTTCAGTGTTTGGCAACAATGAGCAATCCAGAAAAGTATAGTTTGTTATATATCTAGGGATGTTTAGTTAGGTGGTTAATTTCGGTTTAAAGTTACCTCTTGTCAAAATTTACATGGTTCTGTATGGGAATTAGGGACTAGTCGTCCTCTTTCCTAAAAAAATAAACCAAAACGGAAGGTCCTAAATCATGGAAACTGTATATTTCCAGATTGCTAAATAAAATGTTTTGGACTGCCCAACTGAAGCCCACGATCCAATGCAAAACAACAAGTGCTTTTTTACATTACCCTCTAATGGTGGGATCATACTTCATTGGCAGACTTCGGCCGAACGCTAGTCTTTCGAACATACTTTGCGTGCGGATGCATGAAAAATAGGTGTTGCGTAAAAAGCATGTTCGAAAGGCTCGCGTCTGTAGACGTCTGCCGATGAAGTATGAACCCACCTTAAGTTGGATTCATCATGACAGTAGTTCACAGGTAGTCATTTCTCCTTCCATATAGTGCCTTCCCGCTGCTCATCAGTCATCTGTGCCGGAATGTGCAGCCCATCATAATGATAGCCCACTGCACCGCACCCACATCAAGATCATCCCGTATGCCTACCTTCACCCCACACCCAGATAGCATTTCTACAACGTTCACTCCATTATACATTAACAAATTCGCCTATCTAGAACCTGCGATGGACAACTTTTTTTTTAGTTTCGTTTACAAAAGTAGCTCTAGTTGTTATTGTTATAACGACCAATATAGTTAAATGGTGGCAGATTCGTTTTTGGTGTTTTCCCCCCCCCCTTCACGTTATCCATACCATCGCCAAATCTTTGTACAAAATAGTCCCAACCTATTTTAATACTAATATAGGGTATTAGAGGTCAACGAACTCTTCTGGATTACTTTCTTTTTTTTTTGTGGCCGTGCCAAAAGGTTTGCTCAGACACAATGCTGACTGGTTCCCGTTCCTTCAGGGGTCTGTTATGGGTCCACTTCTATCACCATTTATGGTTCAATGATCTGGACAGCACCTGACCTCTGCCTAAGGGCAGTTTTGCTGATGGCACATTTTATATCGTACAATTGAAAGTGATTTGAGTTCCCTTCATCTTCCTCCAGTATAGTGCCAACTTCAAAAGCTGAAACTCGTGCACACTGATAGTGGGCTGTGTGCAGACTAGTCTAACTGGACTCCCTCCGAAGGCCTCATTGAATGACTCTCAACGGTAACTGGGGGTAGGTGTTCCAATTACGCATTGTCCTTGGAAAGAAGGATGTGTAGTCCTTTGAAGCCTTGGGGATTTAAACTTAGGCATGGTGAGTTTTCACGACGAGTTGTTTTTTGGGAGGTTCTTAGATACGAGGTACCTCTGGCATCAATGGCAACATGATGGTGGTGAATTTTATAAACTCGACAGCCTTGGCTAGTCTTCGACGCTCACTCGTGGTTGCCAACTCTAGTTCTTGAAGCATGGCGTCAACACTAGATGTGCGCTGGTAACGATGGGAGGGTGTACCTTGCTGCTCGAACGTTGGACCATTCCACCTTTTTTATTAGTGTGATGGTGCTTGGGGGTCCCATACCGTGCTACTGTAGTCCAAAATAGGTTCTCACGAGGGATTTATAGCCTGTTGTTTAACAGTGGCATTCGGATGTTGTGTTACTACGCAGGAGTTCCAGTGTGTTTGCCTTCCGAAGTAATAAGGTCATGTGTTTATTCCCAACGAGATCACGAGACGTAATAGTTTACCCGTTCCCACCCCCGGTATTTGTATGCGGCACAATGTTTTAAGCTGTTGACCATAAGAAAGTGTAGTGGAACTGCAGGTTTTTCCTTTTCCCGGATGATTGTGATAACCTCACCCTGTCTGGGTGAAATTCCATCATCCACACCCTGCTTTCCCATTGGGTGATAAGGAGCAAGATCACTCTGAAGTATTGAGCATCCTTTACTCTTTTGATAGTCATGTCTACATGGTATCATCATCAAACAGCCGTGTTTAGTTTGAGTTAAGATTTTTGGCATATCGTTAATGTAAAACAAAAATAAACACGGGCCCAGAACTGATCATTTGGCACGACTGCGCTGACCGGGTCACTACTGTAAGAGACCCCATCAAGCACACAGATTGTGTTCGTGCGCTGAGGATGCTTCTGAGCCAAGAATTGGTTTTGGCCATCTATGCCGTACCATTTTAATTTCTCAACTCAGTCTGTTTTTCCCACCTTATCAAGGCTTTTGAGAAATCTAGGTACGCACACATCTGGAACTGATCTCCACTTGGCATGGTGTTTGCAAACATTCTTGGATGAAGTCCATAGTTGTGTTTCACATGATCTCTTGTCCCGGAAACCGTGTTGGTCAGGGCATAGAAGATATTATGTTTAGTAGCAAAATGACATAAATTTGCTGCAGATTATGTGTTCCATAAGTTTGGAGACAATGCAGGTGAGGCTTATATATGGGCCGATAATTTGCAGGGTCATACTTTATGGCACTTTTTTATAGATGGGGTCGTTGAACCTTTGCGTGCTTCCATCTTTGGGCACACATCCCTCTGTCAGTGATTTTTCCTAAGATTCTTGACAATGGGTCAGCAATAACTCATCCAGTTCTTTCAGGACCCTTGGGCTAATATTGTCCGGGCCGTGCGTCTTTCCCTGGTTTCAGGTTTTTCAGTAATTTTAAAACCAGTCACTGTGATGTTGATGTTGTTTATGGTGGGAAAATTACTGATGGATGGGTGTCCTTAAAGTCAGTCTCGTTGTAAACAATGGATTGGAATGTCGGTTCAGTGCCTCTGCTTTGAGTTTGGCATCAGATATTAGTCTGCCATTCACCTTCAAGCATGTGACACCAGTGAAATCGGATTTTTTTGTGTTTGATGAAAGTCCCAAATCGCTTCATTCCACTGAAGATGTTTTTGGTCAGATTCCCTGTGGGTGACAACACTGCAAAATAGTCCCAGTAGGCTTTTGCGGATATGCCTTTCAAAACTTTCCTTTTTCAGTTGTTGAAACCTTTTTTCATCACGCAGTCCCCGCCCCAATTTTTTATACTAGCCTTAAAGGCTTTATTGCGTTTTGGCGGATCCTTCCTTTTCAGATTGATATCATCCATGGGTGAGAGTCTCTTGTTTTGGCACTCTCCTGTGGGGGATGAATTTACTAATCCCTTCAGTCAGGCCTGTCTAGCAAACACCAAAGGATCTCTGCACTAGATGTTATTCGCCTTCCCAATTTGTGTCTGCAAGTCTCTCCGAGTGTTGACGAAACCATCCCATTCAGCTTTCCTATACAAGGGTACCTGGCGCGGAATTTGTTTCTTGCGTAAATCTTTATATCGATTCGGGGTACACAATGTCATGGTCCTGATCCTCCCGGGTATAACATGGAGTTCTATTTGATCTGGCTAGGTCCTATTAGTACTGATCAAATCCAGGGTGTTGTTAAGCCGGGTTGGTTTTGTAACAATTTGCGTCAGGCCAAAATCGTCCAGAATCTCGCCAAATCTCAAATGGGGGAAGATTGGGATACGGTGTTCCTGGTTTAAGTGAACCCGTGCCCAGTCCCATCCAGGAAATTTTAATCACCACCCAGTAGTACACTTCTGTAGGTTTATTAGTGAGACTACTCAGTGAAGATCCCAGCTGTTAATGGTTTCCACATCATCCAAGTCGGCACGATAGCATACACCAATTACGAGTCCCTTCCAACCCTGGTGTAAGTTTAAAATCCACGTGGTTTCGGATGAAGGGGATTCCAAATTACCCCTTCACGGGTTACTGATAGATCACATTAATGCGACAATTAACCATCCAACAATACACCCCACCTTCTTTAGCATCACGGTTCACGTCCCGATGGACAGTGAATTGGGAGCTGAAATACTCAGGCGTCGTGAATGCTGTTGTTAACCACGTTTCGGTAGCAATTATGACATCAGTTTAGTACTATCGATGAGATTATAGAACGTGCTTTCTTTTTTGTGTAAGAAGGAATTGACAGTTAACATTACCAATTCTTAGTGGGTGGCGTGGCCCCAATGTGGTTTTGGCCTAGGTTTACTTGAAAGAAGTGTCTCTGGTTGGATGATCCACATTTTGGGAATTCACAGAATCGAAACTGAGGTCACTCATATCCTCGATGTGCTGAAACTTTTTTTAGTTTTCGACCCGTGCAGGTCAAATAAGATGAAACCTGTATTAGGTCCCGGTACATTGAAGACAGTCAAACCACCTGCTTACCCAGAGCTTGTACGACGATTCGTGTATTTTGACAATGAATATGATACCATACCTCACAGTCCTCACACATTATACCTCTGTCCTCCCATGTCACAGGTTCTTTACATGCTCCACATAGGTAGGCAGTAGACATCGATTCATAATCACATGATGGTGGGGATTTCACAATGCCGAGGCCTTTTTTTCTTGTTGGACCTGGTTTTGGTTTTCGATGTCGCCCACAGAGGGCAAGGCCGTACAAGTTGATGTATGGTTAGACCTCTTCTGGTTACGTTTCCATTAAACGATTTAATTTTTGGCAAAGGAAATTTTTAAGTTGAAATACGAGTTCCAGACAGGGCTTGTAATTGATATATATAACATACCCGCAGGACAAACATATGCTGGGGGTTTATGCACATCTGTAGCTCACATGAAACGCCATGGTGCCCTTCCTTTACCCACCTCAAAACAATCATCACGCTTACCTGGTGAGACAGTAAAGCCCAAAAACCTTACCGGGAGTGTTGACATAGTTGGTGATCATTTGGAAGTTGTAGATTGTGACCAGTGAATAAATGCATGATTCTATCAGCAAACCGGTACAATGAAGATTGCAATAAATAACCATCGGGGGTTTATAGACTGATGTTTCCCTTGATACATCATGATGAAAGCTGTAGTCTTATTTGTAAGTCGAGTTGCAAATTGAAGCGTTGAGAAAATTACACAGTCTAAATGGGCCGCCGGGGAGATGAATTCGGCAGAGTTGGTTATGGCGTGAATGATGAGTTGTTGCAACAAATTTCACTAAGTCACAATGGCAAGAATACAGGTGTCAAAAACCCATACACCAAGACTGAACATCCAAATTGATAAAACGTTTTAAAAGACGATAGAACCCGATGAAACCATGAGCCACAAAAAGATAAAAATTTTCAAAAGATTTGGAGCTCAGAGAGACACGTCTGCACAAGCCCCGCGACAACGCACACACAAATCTGATCGTACCAACTATACAGCGTCCACACCCAAAAATAACTCCATGCCTTCCCTTCATAAAATCCATGTGACACAATATACACTGAACATATCAAATCCCCATCTCAGAACAAGAACTGATGCCCTACGCTACAACTCATCAGCACTTCCCAAGAAACTGGTCAATTTACATAAACCATCGTCACCGATTCCCTTTGTAATACTTTTAATTGTTTCATCAACTTTTAAAAAGTTTAATTGCGTAATCATTTCAAACAATCCATCATTTGTAATTTTCCATGTGTGCGTGGGGGGGTCCACTATTTGTGCTTTTAGTGTATATGACTGGTATGTGAATTCTGTGGCAATAAGTCCTTTTAGTACAGTATTGCTTTTCCATGTGATTATGTGTGCCTGTTGTGTGTGTGTGCGCTGTGTTGTGTGGGCGTGCGTGCGTATGTGGGTGTTGTGTGTGTGTGTGTGTGTGTGTGTTATAGCTCGTTTTTGATCGGGCAATATGGTAGATCATACAATCATATTTCATAGTGAACAGATAGAAATCATGGCGATTATATCCCGGACGGGTATAAACTGTGAATATTAGTGGAAGTCCGAGTGACCAACCCCGTCGTCTTGAAACTGCTGGACAAAATATCTTCAGGACTAATAATTCCATGGAGTGTTTCCACTGGATTTACAAGTGTGTACGATGCATGCGTCTGAACTGCTGACAAAATTATCTTCAGGACTAAGATTTCCTGGAGTGGTTTCCAATGGATTGTACAAGTGTGACTATGCATACTGTCATTTTGGAGACTTCGCCGTGAGGACATGTCTCGTTGAAAAACTGCAACGCTTCTTAACTCTGGACATTATGGCCTAGGGGACTTGAATATTAAATATCTTAATATAAATCATTGAGTGTAATGTTGTTATTGTAATTGTGCTTTGGACATTCCAGATTCTTGAACCAATCTGAATTAAATCATTAAAAGCAGTGATTATGCTAAAAATCATTCAGATTATGTGTGCATAAAGCACATTTGTTGTGTTTTATAGCGTATTTCTGACCTTTGGACGTCCACGAGACTTAAAAACAGTATCCTTTGGTAGTCCTAACTGGAAATTGAAAATCATTGGAAGTAGTTTGTTTTCTAAATCTGACTCTTTTGACCATTTTGTTACAACCAGATGTGAAGTGTCATTGTTTTATAGCATTGTATACCATAAGCTTACCTATCTAAAATGTGCAAGCACATAACTCCAACAGGAACTGACGGATATATGGTTACAATCCAGTTCAAAGATGAAGAGGAATGCAAATTGATATATAATTAGTAAAAAAGTTACAAAAGTTTCCGCCAATTGGGTCAATTTCAGATATTTTGGAAAATCCAAATTTCCACAATTTATTTATTTGTAACATTAGCCTTTCAGGAGGCATTTTTGGTTTTGATGCGCGTAAAGGGCTTCCCCCGATTGTTCAAAGTTGCCAAAGTTGCTTAAATGTTTTGTTTTTTACTTGTATGGTTTCTCCTGAATACATTTCACTTTAAAGAGTAATATCCTATCTTAACAAAGAAAACCCTTATTTTAATTCATTTGAAGTTTCCCCTAAATTCGCCCCAAAACTTCCATAAATTCCTGTTCTTTCCCTGGAAATTCCCGCTTTCGACAATTCCGGGAATTTTGCAACCCTAAAAACGACATCAAAAGGTTTAACTGACATTCGATCCAAATTACAATATCTATAATATTGAACAGTTTTTTAACCCGCACGTGTTTGTTATTTTCGTGCGTGGCCATAGTACTCAATTACCTTTTATGGGACTCGTTGGCAATGAGGTTTAATTCAAAAAATGTTCATGTTTTACGTATCCCTTCATCATCAAGTTTCTCCAATGATTTGCAGAGTATAAACTAGGCGGTACGGTTCTGCAAGATACAAATCAGCACACATACTGGGAGTAGACATTCAAAGCGACCTCAAATGGGACTCTCACATTAACCGTATCACGCTTCAGCAAGTAAAACTGGACCTTTGTGCGGAGGAATCTTGGCTCATGCACAATTGAAACCAAGAAGGCAGCTTACACCACACTAGTGCGCCCAACCGGAGTACAGTTTCTTCAGTTGGGATCCCATACAAGGCAAAACAAAAGATCTCATACAGCGCGTAGGTAAAATATAGCGAAAGGCCGCAACGTTTTAATATAGACTGGCAATTAAGTGTCACTGAACTCATACATAAACTTGAATGGGATATGCTATCCCTAAAGAGAAGCTGCAAGACTGTGCATATTACACAAGGCATTGGGGGACACTTAGCTTTACCATTACAAAAACTACCTGCAACCGTTCCAGTAGGGGTACTTGTAGATCTCATCAAGGACCTTTAATTGAACATCATGCCAGACTTGACTGTGTTACAGCCCCCAAGAATTAGCAATACTTTATTTCACTTTGAGTAAGATTAAGTAATAAATTAAAGCACATAAAATATTGTAAATTATCTAAATAATGAATACAAAATACTCCTGGTTTATGTGCTAACTGGTGTTTGTAAAGCAAATAGAATGAAACCGAAGCTCAGAAGAGCTCAAAAGCCGGGAAACTTCTGGAATGTACCCGGACCTTAGTGGATTTCATTAGAATGTGCTCCAATGAACTTCTCTGAATCATAGGTTGCGCACCTGCTGCATAATTACAGTCAGTGAGTAGCTGCTATGATATCCCCAAATCCATACAGTACATGTGAAATGGTAAGCATTTCCAGACTCATGACATAATGGACTATATTTAGCACATGACTCATATAGAGAGGACTATATCCTTCTAGAATTGTTTGAGAGGATATATAAATCCCTGGTGAGAGAAGATTGATCAGAGAGTACTACACCATCTTACTCCAAGTTATTAGTAGAGTATAGTGCCATCCTAGTTGCTCCAAGTTGACATGATAGTAATTTCATAGAGTTACACTGTCTTCATATATGGACATTGTCATAGTCGTCTCAGCTCCAGCATTTTTGTCCGATTGTGTACCGTCTTCGGTTTCCTCCAGCACTTAGTGGCCTCTGAGTTATCCAAGGATAACAAGCTTACAACAGCACTTTTGGACTTTATATTTAGTCGACCCCTCCGAGCTTCGGGCGTCATTAGGGGCTGGTTTTCTTCAGTAAGGACAAGTCGCCGTGGACACGTCTCCCTTATGGAAATTAAATTTTGGCTCTTGAATATTCGCCAGGACTCTTGTCAAGTTCGACATCTTAATAGTAATCTCGCTGCAGCCCGCTTCGCGGCACACACCAGGTCGTAGGTCTAGTAGTTCATTAATTAACAACTTTATATAGATTAATCTTTGATTATTGATACTAATTGATGTTTTTATTGCGATTGAGTTAAACACAACAATTGAAATAAAACTTATTTTAAAATTTGTAATCAGTTCACAGTGTATTGTCTAGTTATTCAGGAGTTTGAATCGTAGTTTATAGTGGGTTTTGGCTTGGTCAAGTTGACCCGACAACTGTTATAAGTTTTCTCATCATACCAAGAACCACAAAAGCTGGAACAATATACCAATCGATTTTCATGAAAGACGGTGCAATTTCCAGATATTTTTGTGTTTTGGTTAGAATAAAACCTTTAAACAATGATTTATTGGAACAAAACGGTAATATTTTGATAGGAACGTTGACGCCGCATTTTGGCATATATAGTTTGCCATGACTTTCCGTTTTCTTTCTATGAGATAAATGGCCTTCAAACGGTCGAAAATACAACATCAAAATTATAAAAAAATTGAAAAAATATTAACAGCTTGAATGTCCGAATATCAATGTTTCTGTGCCAACATGTGTAGAAAGTATTCTAATGAGGTTTTACTTGTATTCTAATTGTTTTTATATTTTTAAAATACAAACCTAATGTCCGTGAAAACCTTGTTTATTACGTTATCCTTTACAAGGCAGTTGCTTAGTATGGCAAAAAACTTCTTACTAAGATTATTGTATGTGCATCTTTATTTCTAGGCATTGAAATAGTGTTTTCTCAGTCACAAGAAATTAAAAAGTCTAAGAAATGTTGAGACTTTTATAAAAAAATGCGACCTTTTTAAGGAAGTGTATTGTATTACGTATTCAATTCTCAGCACCAAACAAGCTATTTAAATATTTATCAAGATTTGGGTCATAGAACCCTCATTTAACGACCACAAAAATTATATAAAACTTTCAATCAGATACAACTTAGTCAATGGGAGATCTGAAAATGGTCAACAGTACTACGTTATTGTGTATTATGTTATCGTTTATTAGTTGAATGCGTTTAGTTAACTCATACTATAATTTCGGCCATGGGAATGATTATGCGTATCAATTGATTGTATCTTAGAATAAAGTAGTAAAAGGTATGTTAAGATTTGTTTATTATGAAGTTATGATTCAGGGGGAGGAGAATGCAATATTCAAGGATAACGTAATTAAATAAACAATTGGAGATATTTCTTTGAGTTTCAATTAGGTACTCAAACTTTAACTTCGTACAAAATAAAAATGGTTCCCACCAACCTCTCTGATAATGTCATCAGTTGCATATTTTGTTGATTTAAAATTTTGATTAAACGAATTAACCCATTCTTTGCTGTATACAAAAATGTTGTGTGTGCATGCTGTGAAGAAACGTACGAAGTGTTGTTGGCAATATTTTTTTCCCGTCGTAATAGGTATTGGATTAAAGCATTACAATTTGAGACATTTTTTGGGGTGTGTTTACCTCCAAAAATGCCACCGTTCATGAAAAATCGACCACCATAAAACATACAAATATTTCAGAAAATGAGCTGTTTTTTAAATCAATTATTGAAGGCTCGTGATGTGAAAGTTAGAGACTAACTTAAACCTTTCCGAGCACCCAATTTCTGTTCGGTTTGTTTCCAAATTTGACCGTTTGTACAGTGTCAAAAAAGAGGAAGAATAGAAAGATCTCTTTTAATGCAAAAGTACGTAATATAAAAATATCTTAAAATTTTCACAGCATACAGTATGTATTGTTTCATTTAATATTAACAGGAAGACCAAGATTTCTCTGGCCCAGAATAGGAGCGGGTAGAGGTCAAGAACGGGTAAGGCGTGTACCAACACACGTTTTGTCGGAGACCAGACAAACATTTTCAGTGGGAACCAAAAACTAATTTCACTGGTGACCCAGTAACGTTGCTAGTGGTAACCAAACCATCCAATCTTCAAAGGGGATCAATGACAACGAATATCTATTTCTCAAGGTAATAATATGTATGCATGTGGTGATTGTGAAGGAATAGAAAGAGATACCTGAATTAATGATCAGCAGAGAAAAAAAACAAAGGTTGTTTATTTTGCGCAACGAAAAACGAAACATACCAGTGCACCCATTGGATTAACCACTTTATTCCGTTATTATACACCAGGTACCGAAGCAATAAAGCGTTGAAACCAATGGGTATATGAGCTGTTTCGTTTCCTTGCGTCGCGCAAAAATACGACTTGTCCCAAAAAATGTAATTCCTCTTGACGTTGGTGCTGTAATGTGTACGGGGGTCGAAGGGGTGTTTCCCATAAGGTGACACCATTCTTTCTGGCACCCTTAGGAATTCGGAAAAAATTAACGGAATAACCACACATAAACCGGGTGTGGTTTTATTCCATTAGTTTCCGAATTCATAAGGGTGTCAGAAAGAAGGTGTCACCTTATGGAAATACCCGGTCGAGGTTTTGAGCCTGCGTGCTATCGTAATCGTCCCTATAGGAAACCTGCTTTGAATTTTCTGTCGCGTACGGACTAGAAAAATAACTAATCCTACACTTATTACCATAAAGGCGTGGTATTGGGCTGATTCACTTCAAAGGTTGTGATCTATATTATGAGAAGCATTCAAATATGCCAAAAATCGGGTCGAATAAAATTGGGAAGCAAAACAGGAAGATTTAAATGTATGTTCCTACATAGCCAGTGTTTTACAAAAGGAAAAGTTATATTTCTTCCACACGATATATGGTTCAATAGATATAAACGAATCAATTATCTGAACTATAGGTATGTGATTGTGATACTCTTTGGTTTAGACATTGTAGGGCAAAAGACCTATGTTTACACCGTACAAAATTTTGTTTTGTTGCTGTGCGTGTTGATTTTAAAACCATCAAAATGTTATTGATGTTTTGCAGATGCTCTAAAGACATTATTTATCAAATTAAGTGCAATGGTTTGGAAGTTATTTAGAGATTCTATATGATCGATCTGCCATAGACATTGCGACTATTATTCGTATGCATTTTGCCTGTGTAAAGGCAGGGTGAAGGACGACCGCCCTTCATGTAACATATACGC
>JAMKCH010018436.1:0-30551 GCA_023653785.1 Ophioderma brevispina
TCACTCATTTCTCGTTCCCATATGCATTTATATACATCATATTTTATACATACACTCATTTCCCCTTCCCTTTATTCATGTTATTAGAGTATTTATGTATTCTTGATTCTTACCTCTAACCAAATCATATATTTTTTTTAAAACTTACTTGATTTTAATTATTCCTTGTTACTATTCCGAGGTATTTACCTCTTTACAATAGTTTTCTTACTATTTTGTCGCTTCCCATACTCTTTTCAGTGGCATTTGTTGCAGGGGACTTTGTGGGCTGGACCATCAGGGTTTTTTTTCGAAAAAATATAAAATAAGCATCTATTTGGTCTGTACTATAGCCCCTCTTAGCGCACCTCCGGTCTGGAGGTTTCTGGACACGCCCTTGCTTTAATCCTTGTTTATACCTTATTTACCATGTATACTCTTCCTTTTGCACCGTTCCATAAACTGTTTTCTTCCCTTTTCTGCACCATAGTCTGTCTTTATCCTTATATACCCTTTGTCCCTCTAGCCCACCTTTTCCCACTCTTTGCAAAAACAGTAATTGTCATCATCATAATGGAACTTAGTAACTATTTGCTGAAGTATGGATGATAGAATATTAAAATCGGTATAGATCATTGAATCACACCCTAGTGTTATAGTGTTAAGTGTTCATGCAGGTATGCAATCTAATATAACAAGCCTAATTTAAGGCAGAATCTAAATTCATTCGAGCAGATTGTTCTTAGTAAGGAATCCACCGCATGCTATTGCATAATTAAACTCACAGTGGTCCACGAGGCCTTGTGACTGACCCACCATTTACATAGAAGTCCTCGTCGCATGAAAAAAAATAATTTATTTTACAAAGACAAATAAAAAAAAGCTCAGGTTCATGTAGTGTATTTTTGCAGAATTCACATTATAATCATTTCAACTATTCATGGCACTAAGTAACCATTTGCATTGTAAATTTGCACTGATTAAATGCAACTGATTGACACTGATTACATATGAAGATTATTGTCACTTATTAATTTAAGTGTGTGGATTAAATTCATGGTAATTCATTATAAAGATGCAAAAACAGGCTTTCATGCATTATGACTTTCATCAATCATTAAAATGAAATAATAAAAAAGTAACCCTTTCCTATAAATACAATACTCTCCTGGGGCTAATTGAAAAATAATTATATTTAAGTTAAAAGAAGAAGGATGTGGACACAATAGTCCATCATCAAGATTCAAAGTCAAGTAATTAGATATCAATCACACCCCCAATATTAAATGAACGTGTCTTCATGCATGATACTATATGGACAAAATATTGTTGGGGTCCGTTACTACTAATATCTCCTCCTCCTACTTTTAAGTGTTATTGTATGCAAATAATAACAAGCCTACCATTACTTTATGTTCCAGAACTAAATTCCATTAGGGCAGTATTGTTATTTTAGGACTTCTTGTTCAGTTTCTTCCATTCTTCTGGAGAAATATGTTTCTTCTTCCGGAAGTTTCCTAAACCTGCTCCGTTATGAGTTCTTACCCTAAATCTCATTTCCTCGGAGGGCCCTGTTATTAACATACGACATAACAAGAAGATTGTCGAATACATAAAATAAATATACCAGTAAATGGAACTCAATTATTTTAATGTACACATAAAAACAAAATAATACCGGCAAATCTTTCTTTTAAGTACATTAAAGATTTTGTCTAATGTAATTATGTTTAAAATGACAAACCCAGAAACCCACTAGGGATTGCACAAAAACGCCAATTCAGCGTAATGAAGTTAAACTCCAAAATTAATGACGATTGAAATTTCGACTTGACTTGTCGCTAGCAACGTCCAATTAGTGCTTCTTTACAGACACGGGCGAATTTCTGTACCTGATTAAAATTGAAGTGACCTGGTATAATACATTGAACTCAAATTACAGTATATTGAATATTTCACGTGCTATAATAATTCTAAAACCTGACTAAACCTAATTTGATAACTTTCTCATTTTCCCTTATATTCAAAGCTAAAGACAAGACGCATATCTAAATCTATTTCTAATTGCGAAACTATGAGCTAAACATTTTAGTTTTAAACATGGTGACTAAATGAGAGTAAGAATGTGAAAACGTGATTTATTGTTAAAACATGAACCTTTCAAGACGCGAATCAGAAGTTTGTATCTTTATCTTTTCTACAATAATAGAAAACAAACATTTGTTCATATTATGTCTTTCTTTCCTTGATGTTTGTAGTGTCCACTAGATGGTATTATACCTGTACAAATCGAGAAATACTGTAAAGAAGCATGCGCCATGTTTGCTTTCCATTTATGCCCATAATAAAAGGTACCGCAAAGATTTCTTATAGGGTACATTAAATTTTTTGCCTAATGTATATAGGTTGTCCCAGTTAATTTCGCACCTTCTATGATTGATTTCATAAAACAAACTGTTTTCCTGAAAAAAATCTTAATCGCTGAAAGGCAAACGGTAATTTATTATCCTTTAAACGGATAATTCACCCTCTACATTAATGCTATGCCCTCAATTGTGTTATGACTTTCAGTAGGGGCCAGTTAGTTTACACAGGGGGAAACTTTTAAATGCCCAAACCTGTTGAAATGTATGCCATATGTCCATCTAATCATCAGGTTTTAAAAAATGTATAGTTTGTACCATCACTACCATTGGTTTTGGAGTTTAGGGCAAAATGAATAAATGGTAAAAAAAGGTCAATCTCAATTTTGTACAGGGGTCAACATTAAAAGTTAATCCATTGTTAAAATACTTGCAAATTTATTGGCCTGGGTACAGGACTCCATCTGTCATCAAGTCCCGTTTTTTAAATGTTTTGTGGGCCGTTTTCATCAAAGAATTAAATATAAGTTTTGTTGATATGACCTAACACTGTAGCAATTAGAAACAAAATATTCATTGGATTTTGAAGGGAAAAAATGACTGATCTGTGGTTTAAATCAATGGCGGGCTTTAAAATATAAATATACCGTAGCCTTTTTTCCCCACAGTTATTTTAAATAGGCATACCTAGGTTCAACCCCACACTTTCAAATAACTGTATTTTTTCTGTCATCGTAATGTTTTCAATAACTCGTAATTTTTGAAAATTACTTAAAATTGGGGTTTTAAACGGGAAAGGCCCCGAGAATCTCAGATTAAAGAGCAAATACCTGTTTTTATTTAGCTGGTTTTCTGGACAGAAAAAAAACCCCGAATCATGAGCCTTTAACACCATAAATCTATAACCATTGTTTTACTAGGTATTAACAGACTCATTTACCAGGATTCCAAATAAATCCGACCTCCTTCCTCTTGTTCTAACAGTCAAGAGATTTTTGAAAATGTCGTCAAAAATTGAATTTAAAGCTTTTTCTTTCTTTCACTCCAAAATTTTCTCAAACTATAAATCGCAGAAACATAAAATGCTTAAATAAATGTCTTTTTGCCGTATGGTAAAAAAAGAAGGATTTCATCAAGCGGTTTTGGCGGAATCAAGGGTCAACGAGAGATTTCAAGACATCCATACTCGGGGGGGGGGTGGGGTCTTCAATTTTGTTTGGGTAGGGACCTCTGCCTCAGACTCAAGAAGTGGACCCACATTTTATACCTCTCTTCTTGCAATATAAATGACCCATATTTATAACCCAATGCAATGTGAAATGACCCATACATATACCATCATAGTTCATGTCGGCCAGAATTCCTCTCGTAACAGAAGAACCGCCAATCAAATAACCCTTGGCAAATCCCCGCGTTTCTTGCTTCGCGACATGGTGTGCAATGTTGAAGGCAACGACCGAAAATCGCATGAAACCAGCGGCAGACGTAAATAAACAAACCGAGATTACAATAATTATGATGACTAAAAAGTTTTGCAAAATCATACATGTCGCCTTCTGCATAGAGCTGACTACGTTCACTGATTATCACATCGCGAATGCGTACCAAATTATACCAACAAGATCAAATCAACACCGATAATTATACCATTATTGTGTGGAAACAAAGGGGTTATAATAATACTACCAGTGTGAAATCAGACGGCTGATTTTACGACCCTATTCCAGCGCACGTCCTCCGTATGCGTTGTACTAAGACCCCCACCCCCCCCCGGAATTTTTTCTGTGATATGTAGTGCTAGCATATAGATTAGAAACTCAGACATTCCCTACCTTTTAGTTTAGTTACAGAAACAACTTAAAATTAACACAAAACGTGTTTTGTGTATGCTTATATTCAATAAAAAAACCTAAGCTAAATTTCGAATGGCTCCTGATACAAAATTCAGAAATTTCACCTTACCCACTTGTAAGGCGTTTCCATGGCAAAACACAAGTTAAAATATTGATTACATCTGATATCTGGGCAATTTAAGTCATTCTCGGGTATTGTCTTCTTACTAAAGAATTGAAAAGTTCCACCAAGCCCTAGTCGTCGTGCTTGCGCGCCACCTGTGTGGGTTCGGATACCTTTCAAAGCAAAATATTAAATATTGCTATATTTTTAGGGATAAGTTAAAAATAATAAAAAAACGTTGAAAAACGCCCGAATCAACAATTGAAATAGAACTACGGATGCTCCATGCGCAGTCAAAAATATGATCCTGGAGCACTGTTACGCCCAAAAAAGGCTTTGCGAAATGCTAAGATTTATTTATCTATCCCCAATGCACCCATTTTGAACATCAACTAAATCATGTAATACCAACAGTGTTCCCTAATCCTAACACACACAAACAGCGATTTACACTCAAAAATAAAGCGTACAAGGCTATTTAATAGCTGTACTCTTCTCACAAAAATATGTCATGTGTTTTCTGCAAGAATTTCGCAATCCGATTTACCTAATGTTTTGTTTATTGTCCACTAATATCCCAGCAAGTTCATTTTCAACTTCATTATTTTGTTCTGACATTGTGAAGAAATTTTAGTATACTCGGCGGGCGCAATTTCGTCACTGATTTGTAATATTGTCCGAATTCCTATCCAGAATCAATTCCATGTTGCCCTCAAAACTATGAACATGTGCTGCAACCAAACACACACACACTCAAAACCATCATTACATCAAAATTAAAGAGACACGTGTCACATTTAAAAATAGTGCGGCCCATCAAGAGTGTTCCAATCGATATTTTTGCATGGTTGTAAAGGCTTTTTATATACAAAGCCCTCACCCGAAATGATTAAGACCAAATCAGCTTCCTTCTGGGTAAACAGACGATTTTATAATTTAACGTCGCCGGCGACGTTAATTCAGCAGACGACGAAATGGCCGTGTCACAGGAACACTCACGCCGTATGCATGTTTCCCACGCTATGCACACTTGTTTGGAGGTGTATAAACTTTGTGGTTTTATTCAGTAGTCGAGTCCACAATATTCATGTACTTATACACATTTGTTGTATTAAAGAGTTATGGAAAACTTCAATTGGCCTACACATTACCTGGATGTCTTTATCCCCTATCAATGTCCTATCTGTTTCTGGGGTATGTTATTTTTATGTGTAAAATATATCTCTGTTCTCAAGGCCTAGACTATCATTTGAGAGCAATTGAAGAAATTTCATGTTTTGGAAAATGTGCCATTGCCGCTTTAAACGCTTTTGCGTATTTCGTAATTCACATCAAGACCTATTGCACTTTTTTTTTTTATAAAAGTCCATTACAACAAGGCAAAATTAACTAAGAACCAATATATTTTACCAATATACCAAAAAATAAAACCCGGCTTTCCATTTCTTAACCGACCTCCACTCCCAGGCCCGAAATACAAAGGGATCGTGGAAATATAATAAATGACTGGTCAACCTCTGCTTCGAACCGGTAACCTTTCAATATAAACCTTCTGTACACTCAACCACGAAAAGATTTCATAACTAAAAATTTGTCGACCTTTTGCTTTATTCTGTACAATAATGGTTTAAAATATATTTCATTCCAATTTTTCCATAAGCGTATCATTTGTAACGCTGAGTAAATTTGAAAAAGAAACCCTGATATATTATTAGCAATTTACGAGTTTCATCACACCGTTCGCCTTTAAACCATTTGAACGCCCCTATTCCCTTTTTTCCGTTAATATCACATTAGTTCGTACATAATCATCACATATAACACATACAACACTTGCTTCAACGCTGCCCCCCACGCTGAAGACTGATTTAACACCAATGTTTTGTTTTAAATCCATACCAACAAAAGAACCCGTAATTCAACAAATACCACCGCGGCCCCGCGAACCACAGCCGAACACGGACCGGTTGAACAACGACTAATACTGAAACTTTCTAAGCAAAAACCACTTCAACAAGGCCGGCAACCAACTCCATACTCAAAATTATCCTCACTCTTTAAAAACATAAAATCAATTTAACACTCATTTTTGCCCACCACTGACCGCGCCGAACTTCAATATCTAATACTACAAACTACTTGAAATTCATACAGATTACAAAAACAACCACCCCAAACATGTACAAAATCCAAACCAAATTCGGGTATACAACCCCACGCCGGTGACCGCGGTCTACGCCCTTGAAAAAACTCCCAACCGTCAAACCACGGTCCACGCCGAAAACACCAAACCCCAAACACAAAAACCCAACCACCGCGCACTGTGCCCGCGCCGACTGCAAACCGCTTAACCAAACAACTACCAACTACCTCCCAACAATAATCCTATTCCAACCACTAAACCCACAACATTACCCTTCCACGCAATCACCACCAAAACCATTTTAATTAACACTTCAACCATCGCATCTACGACTTCACCCCAAACAAACAAAAAACCACGTTGTCCCCGATCGAACAACAAAACCTAATCTTACACCCGACTATGACCGCGCCTCCGCAACCCGCCCTAACCATACCCATTACCTATCCCCTCCACAAAAAAACAAACAAAAACAAACACAACAAACCTAAACGGACCACCGTGACCCGCGATCAATAGCAAAACTGCATCTTCTACCCGGCACTTTGACCGCGCCGACCTCCCGCAACTCAGTCACCTAACCATACACCATAGACACTCTCTCACATAATCCACACAACGATTCTAACACCACAGACCCCCAACACATACCCTCACCGCACTATACTCTTACACCCATCCACTCAAAAAACACACAGCATCTATGCTAAAGAATACCCTTCCCACCCAAACTTCACAGTACAATACGACATAGCTTCTCCCCAACACAATCAACATTCTACCCAACAATAGCACCACAGAAAACCCTCAACAGAAAACGCCTAAAGACAAGATTCCAATCCATTGAGGTACCACGAAACAACTCTTCGCAACTCACTCCTTTACAATACACAAACGCAAAGCAACAAACTAACAACTGTTCAACCCCTGCGAATGGTATTCAGTAGTTACTACCTTTAAAATTGCTGCCTACAAAACTTAGTAGTTCGGTTAAGTCTTTTCGGCACAATCGTTCATCACAAAGTGCAAATAATGGTATGCTGAATTCAAAAGGCCTCAACACACAATTAAATATTCAACAATCAAAACCCACATTAAAAAAGTACGTAAGGTTTTATGTCTTCTTATGTTAGTATAGGGGTTAGGATCAATATTCCATATTGCTGCCGGTCACCTCCTAATTCACTATTGGTGAAATAGGTATCAGAGGGTCCAAAAACAAATTTAAATGCTCCAAGCATGCTATCTCTAATTTTCCGGTCTCGCATCAAGGATAAAATATATGACCGTGTGCCTTGAATTGTTTTATTAAAATTACCAAGCTATGGTGGAGGTCGAAGGGCACAAAATCAGCTGTATACGGGTACTTCTCCAAATGCTCTAATTTAATTTAAAAAAAAGCGAATTGTTCTTCTTTATAAACATTGTTAAAATGTATTAATATTGGGAATGAGTACCCTTAAAGACAAAGGTTTTATGCAACCTTGACTCCAAAAAACATTTTTCAATTAATCGGTTGCACAGTGACATTAAATTAAACCATGAGCTAATCTTTGATAAAAAAATATTTGTTTTCACACAATAGCAATTGCGTACTTGTAAAAAATAAAATATACAACATCAAATGTGAATCATGAATTCGTATCATTAATCTAAGGTAATCGTTTCAAGTTATATTGAATAGATAATCCAATTGTTTTATGCAGCAATTGTATAGTTTTGTTCTGTAGTAAACTGAAATACAGTTACGGAAAAAGTTACAAATATAGAACAATACTACTTCCACTAAATAAAATTAACATCATAACGTTTAGTGGAGTATAAGCAACAATAAATCATGTATTCCTTTGCCAATCATAGTCTGTTTGTATTATGGAGAGAGATACTTCCAGGAAAATATTGTAATTCAGTTATATGTGTCAGTGCCGCTTTAAATGCTTTTGCGTATTTCGTAAATTCACATCAGACATATGCACTTTTTTTTTTATAAAAGTCAATTACACAAGTGCCAATTAACTAAGAAAACCACTATATTTACACAAATATATCCAAAAAATAAAACCAGGTTTCCATTTCTTAACCGACCTCCACTCCCAGCCCGACATACAAAGGATTCGTGAAATAATTAATAATAATGACTGTCCAAACTCTTCTGAACGGTAATCCCGTGTCATAAACCTTTATGTACACCTCACCACGAAAAGAATTTAATTAAATAAAAATTATCGACACTTTTGCTTTATTCTACATACAATATCTAGGTTCTAAATATATTTCATTCACAATTTCTCATAAGCTTATCATTTTTGTACAACGCTGAGCTCAAATTGAAAAGGAAACCCTGATATAAGTATTACAATTACGAGTTTCACCTTTCGCCTTTAAACCTTTGAACCCTCCCCCCAGACCATACCCCACACCACACCCACACCACCCCCCCCCCCCCCCATTCCCTTTTTCCTTGTAATTAATCACATTGTTTGGTAATAATAATAGACATTATAAACAAATACACAAACTTTGTCTTCAACGCTGACCCCCACGCTAAAAGACCTAATTTAACAACAAATGGTTGTTTTAAATCCATAACAACACACGAACATAATTCACAAATACCACCGCGGCCACTGCGACCACGCCGAACACGGACGGTTGACAAACTAATACTTAAACTTTCTAAGCAAAAAGCAAATTAACAAGGCCGGCAACCAACTACATACTCAAAATTCTCCTCACTCTTTAAAAAACATTAAAATCAATTTAAACACCTCAATTTGTGCCGCACCATTACGACCGCGCCGAACACTTCCAATAGCTAATACCAGCAAATACTTTAAATTCATACAGATTACCAATAACAACCACCCAAAACATGTACCAAAATCCATACCAAAAATTCTGGTGATACACCCCACCGGTGACCGCGTCTACGCCCCTTAAAAACTACCAACGGAAAACCACGTCCACGCCGATACCAACCCCCAAAAAACACCGCGGCACTGTGACAGCGCCGACTGCAAACCGTTAACTAAACCTAATACCAACTACCATCCCAAACAATACCTATTTCCAAACCACATAAACCACAAACATACCCTCCCACGCAAGATCACCACACCACACAAACCCATTTAACACTGCAACCATCGTATCTACGACTTCACACCAAACAAAACAAAAAACCACTTTGTCCACGACGAACAACAACACCCTAATCTTACACCGCGGCACTATGACCGCGCTGACCGCAACCCGCCTAACCATACCCCATTAACCGATCCCCTCCACAAAAAAAACAAAAAAAAAACAAACAAACAAACAAACATACAACGACCACCGTGACCGCGATAAATAGCCCAAAAAAACATGCCATCTTCGACCACGGCACTTTGACCGCGCCGACCGCAACTTACCTAACCATAGCATAGACACCTCTCTAAACAAAATCCCCACAACCGATCAACACCAACAGGCCCCCAAAACAATACCCTTCACGACATATATCTTTACACACATCCATCCAAAAAACACACAGAATCGATGCGAAAAGGAATACCCTTCACACCCCTAAAACTGAAACAATACGACATGCTATCTCCCCAAAAACAATCACATTATACACAAAATAGCACCAACGAATACCCTCACGCCCTAAAGACAAGATTATAATCCATTGAGTACCACGAAAAACTCTTCGCACACAACTCCTTTACATACACAAACGCAAAGCAACAAACTAACAACTGTCCACCCCTGCGAAGGGTATTCAGAGTACTCTGTAATTGCTGCATACAATTACTTAGTAGGGTCTGTTAAGCTTTCGGCAAATTCTTTCACCAACAAAGTGCAAATAATGGTATGCTGAATCCCAATGGCCTAAACAATTAAAACTATTCACAAATCAAAACCAAAATTAAAAAAGTACGTAAGGTTTATGGTCTCTTATGTAAGTATAGGGTTAGGATTCAATATTCCATATTGCTGCGGGTCAAATCCTATGCAAGAATTGGTGAAAATAAGGTATCAGAGGGTCAAACAATTTTAAATGCTCCAATCATGTCTAATCTCTATTTTTCCGTCTCGCATCAAGGACGACAAGTCATGACCGTGTGCCCTTGAAATTGTTTTATACAATGCTATGGTGGAAGGTCCGAAGGTCACAAAACTCAGCTGTACACGGTAAACTTCTCCAAATGATCTAATTTAATTAAAAAAAAGCGAAATGTTCTTCTTATAACACTGATTAAAATGTATGGGGAATATTGGAATGAGGAAACCATTAACGACAAGGTTTTAGGAACCTTGACTCCACAAAACAATTTTCAATTAATCGGTTTCACAGTGAATGAATTAACCAATGAGCTTAATCTTTGATAAAAAATACTTTGTTTTCACAAAATAGGCAATTGCGACTTTGTAAAAATAAATATTACACATCAAATGTGAATCTGATCGTATTCTTTAAATAAGGTAATCGTTTCAAGTTATATTGAATAGATAGATCCCAATTGTTTATTACAGCAAGTGATAGTTTTGGGCTGTAGCTATAACTTAAAATACAAGTTACGGAAAAAAGGTACAAAATCATAGAACCAATACTTCACTAAAGTGAAAATTACATTATAACGTTAGTGAGTTATACAAAACCCATATATCTTTGCCAAACCATAGTCTGTTTGATTATAGAGAGATACTTCAAGGAAAATATTTTTTCGGTGATATGTTTCCACACATTAATTGATGTGAAAATGGACGCTATCGTAAAAATTATACTTGATAACGGTGTTCACATCGGAGAAACGTTAACAAAAAAGTACAATTTCCAAAAAAAAACAAAAAAAAATTCAGTGGTCTGCTATATAAATATGGAGTAGTGGTGTTCGTAAAAATTTATTGATCCAGTATCTCAAAACCTGTTGACTTATAAAAAACGATTAATTAATGAAGCAGATTTGACATCAACTAAGGAGTAACTACTGAATACCCTTCGCAGGGGGGACAGTGTTAGTGTGGGGCTTTGCGTTTGTGTAGTAAAGGAGTGAGTTGCGAAGAGGTTTTCGTGGTATCAATGGATGGATATATTGTCTTAGGGGTGAAGGGTATTCTGTTGGTGTTTTGTGTATAATGTGATTGTGTTTGGGGAGATAGCTATATGTCGTATTGTATGTGAAGTTTTGGTGTGAAAGGGTATCTTTTCGCATAGATTCTGTGTGTGTTTTTTTGAGTGGATGTGTGTAAAGAGATATGTGCGTGAAGGGTATTAGGACCGTTCCAGCCAGAAGGTTTTGGTGAGACGGAACGAGATACCAATTTCTGAATGCGGGGAAAATCAGAAAAAATATAACTTTTGAAAATCTGAAAGTCTGCCGGAGACACGTTGTTGGTGTGGCCCCTGGAGAGGGGTAAAGGTACTTTATTTTTTTTTTTTTTTATTATTGGGGTAATATTGAACTGCTCAAATCTAGATGAAATAAGCTCAATTATTCCGTAGGTTACCAGGAGTAAAAAAGTCACTTGGTCACATGGTGTGTGCTTCCTTGCCAAGAGATGTGGGCAAATAGGCTAAGGTCATTTGTTTATCAAGCAAGGTCAACAATGGTAATACCAAGATTTTTTGTAAAAAATATAAAACATTATTTAATGATATTGATTAAAATATGCTTTTGATTTGATAGGTTGGTTCCCTTTCATAGGGAGGGGTATAACAGTATAATGTCCCCGTCCCATAGTGTCCTACAGGTAATGGTGTACCCCTTCCATTATAACAACACGGAGATGCCGAAAGTTAAAAGCATTTCATATTTGGATCAGTATCATTAAACAGTAAAAAAATATTTTTACAGACAAATTCTGGGTTATTGCAACGGGTGACCTTTCTGAATAAACAATGCCTTTAGCCTATTTTCCCAAATATCTTGAACGGACACACCACTTGGTGTGAAGAGGATAATTGGGAGTATGTAGTTGGGTGCCGGCATTGTTGGAAGTGTTTGTGCTTAGAAAGTTAAGTATGAGTGTTGTAAACCGGTTTCGTGTTCGGCGTGGTCGCAGTGGCGCGGTGTTATTTGTAAATTATGTATTCATTCGGTTGCTGAGATTATTTTAAACAACATTTGTTGTTAAATAGTTCTTTAGCGTGTGGTCAGCGTTGAAAACAAAGTTGTGTATTTTATATGTGTGATTATGTACTAACAATGTGATTTTAAAGGAAAAAGGGAATAGGGGGTTCAAATGGTTTAAAGGTGAAAGGTGAAACTCGTAATTGTAATCATTTATAGGTTCTTTTCAAATTTGATTCAGCGGTTACGAATGATAAGCTTATGGAAAAATTGGGAATGAAAATATTTTAGAACCATTATGTACAGAATAAAGCAAAAGGTCGATAATTGTATTAATGAAACTCTTTTCGTGGTGAGGTGTACAGAAAGGTATGAAGTTACCGGTTCGAAGAGAGTTGACAGTCATTATTATTATATTTCACGATCCCTGGGTAGTTCGGGCTGGGAGTGGAGGTCGGTTAAGAAATGGAACGGCCTTGTTTTATTTTTTGGATATATTTGTGTAAATATATATTGGTTTTCTTAGTTATTTTGCACTTGTGTAATTGACTTTTATAAAAAAAAAAGTGCACCAAATGTATTGATGTGAATTACGAAATACGCAAAAGCAGTGAAGAGCCCGGCACTGGCACATTTTCACAAAATATGAAATTTCTCAATTTGCTCTCAATGATAGTTAGGCCATTGGAAGAACAGAGATATATTTACAATAAAATAAACATACCCCAAACAGATAGGACATTGACTCGGATAAAGACATCCAGGTAATTTGTAGGCCCACTTTTAAGTTTTCCATAATTTAAGCAACAAATGTGTATTATTAAATGAATATTTTGACTTCGATACTCATTGATATAAAACACAAATTTATACACCGCTTCAAACAGTGTGCATAGCGTGGGGAAACATGCAAACGGCGTTGGTGTTCTTGTGTTAAACGCCCTTTTCGTCGTCGCTGAATTTAACGTCGCGGCGACGTTAAATTATAAAATCGTTTCTGTTACCCATAAGGAAGCTGATTTGGTCTAATCATTTCGGGTGAGGGTTTTGTATATTAAAAGCCTTACACCATGCAACATATCGATTTTGACAAAATCTTGAGGGCGCACTATTTTCAAATGTGCCCGGTCTCTTTAATTTTGCTGTCATTATGTGTTTGTGTGTGGTGTGTGTGGTTTGGTGCAGGCTCTGTTCCTAGTTTTGAGGGCTAATTCGAATTGATTCTGGAAGGAATTCGGACAAATATACACACACAGTGACTAATTGCACCGTATATAAACATTTCTTCCCCCCACCCCACTGTCAGAACAAAAATAAGCGGACAAGTTGGGAATGGAACTTCTTGGGATATTTAGTGGACAATAAAAAACATTAGGTAATAGGATTGTGAAAGTCTCTGGAAGAAACACATGACAATTATTTTGGAGAAGAGTTTCTTATATAACTAGCCTTAGCTTATTTTTGGTGTAAATTGTGTTTGTGGGTGTAGATTAGGAAAATGTGGTAATTTAAAGGTTTAGGTGAATTCTCAATAATGGGTGCATTGTGCGATAATTTAATATAAATCTTGAGGCATTAGCAAAGCCTGTTTTGGGCGTAAACAGTGTCCCAGGATCATATTTTTTGACTTGCTCATGGAGCAGCCGTAGTTCTATTTCAATTGTTGATAGGGCGTTTTTCAACGTTTTTTATTATTTTTTACTTTATGCCTAAAAATATAAGCAATAGTAATTTTCTGCTTGAAAGGTATTCCGAAACCCACTCAGGTGGCGCAGAACAAGACTAGGGCTTGGTGGAATTTTTCAATTCTTTCGTAAGAAAACTTACCAGATAATGACTTAAAATGGCCCCAATATATATGATGTAATCAATATTTAACCTTGGTGTTGCATGGAACGCCTTACAATGGTTAATTGTGAAAATTCTTCTAATTTTGTATAGGAGCCATTTCGAAATTTAGCTTAGGTTTTTTTTATTTGAATTTTTGGTTTTTTATCTATTTTATTATTTATTAATGTTGTTCTGATAACTAAATAAAAGGTAGGGAATGTATTGAGTTTCTAATCTAGATGAATCACACATCACAGAAAAGATATCCGGCGGGGGGGGGGGGTCTTAGTACAAAGCCTATACGGAGACGTGCCGCTGGATAGGGTCGTAAAATCAGCCGTCGGGTATAACTATGACCCTTTTCACACTGTATAATTATGACCCCTTTGGTTTCACACAATAATGGTATTAATTATCGGTGTTGATTTGATGTTGTTGAGATAATTTTGGGTCCCATTCGCCGATGGTGATTAATCCTCGGAAACGTAGTACGCTCTTCGAAGAATTCGACATTGCTATTGATTTTGCCCAAACTGTTTTAGTCATTCATATATTATCGTAATTACGTATTTTGCGTCTGCCGATGGTTTCCTGTGACTTTCGTCGTGGCCCTCAACATGCACACCATGGTCGCGAAAAGCAAAGCACGCGGGTATTGCCCAGGTATTGATTTAGCGGTTCTTCTGTTACGAGAGGAAATATGGCAGCCATGAATATGATGGATATGTAAGGGTCATTTCACATTGCATTTGGTATAAATATGCGTTCATTATTGGCAAGAAGGAGAGGTATACGTTTGGGTCCACTTCTTGAGGCCCGGGGGCAGTCCAACCAAACAAAATTGAGAGAGGTGGACCCCCCCCCCCCCCCCGAGTATGGATGTCTTGAAATCTCTCGTTGCACCTTATCCTTCAAAAACGCTGGATGAATCCTGCTTTTTTTCTTACCAATACGGCAAAACGACATTATTTTAACCATTTCCGTTCTGTGATTTATGTTTGAGAAAATTTGGAGAAAAATGCATTTAATTCAATTTTTGCGCATTTTCAAAAATCTCTGACTGTTCGAACCAGAGGAAGGAAGGTCGGATTATTTGCATCCCTTGGTAAATTAGTATTACTACCTAGTAAACATATGTATAGATGCGCTGGTGTAAAGGGTCTCAGGATTCGTTTTTTTTTTGTCAAAACTATGATAAAAAGCAGGTTCATTTGCTCGTTAATATGAGAATTTTCGGGGCCCTTTCCCTTAACCAACTTTCGTAATTTTTTCTCGCAAAACGAGTTATTAAACATTACGCTGCCGAAAAAATAAAGTTAATTTTACAGTTGTGGGTTGCACAATGATGCAATTTAAAATAACTGTGGGTAGATGGGTATATTTATATGTTAACCCGCCAGTGATTAAACCCACAATCAGTCATTTTTTCCCTTCAATCAAATGCAATATTTTGTTCTAAATCTGCTACAGTGTTAGGTTCATATCAACACCTTAATATCTGTTCTTGTGAAAACGGCCACTAAAACTGTAAAACGACTTGATGACAGATGGGAGTGCCTTTACCCATATTGCAATAAATTTGCAAGTATTTACAATATAAATAAGATAACTTTTAATGTTGACCCTGACCATTGAGATGACCTTTTTTACCATTTTATTCATTTTGCATATAACTCCAAAACCAATTTTCGTAGATGGTAACAAACTATTACTTTTTTTAAAAACCTGTGTTAGATGGGACATATGCACACATTTCAAGCCATTGCTTGGTGATCTACTTTCTAATCTAGATTAGTCCCTGTGTATATGCTGTATATCATAGGCCACCCCCTGTATCTGATACATTGCTGAGTAATAAACAATTTGAGGGTATAGCATTAATGTAGAAGGTGAATATCAATCAGTTACACGGTATATTAAATTTTGTGTTGGCATATTTTTCAGCGTTATTCAGATTCGGCACGAAGTGGTTTATTTGAACTCAATCATACGAGTGCCGAAATTACATGGGAACTATATACATTAGGCAAATATTTAATGTACCCTATAAGAAACCTTTGTCGTACATTTATTGATGTAGCATAACTTGAAGGCAAACATGCGAATTGCTTCTTTAAGTATTTCGATGGTACACTGTATAAATACCATAATAGGGTGATCATCTAGCAAATCAAGAAAGAAAGAAATAATGATGAACAAATATGTGTGTTTCATTTTTGTAGGAAAGATACAAATCTTTGATTCGCGTATTGTAAAGGGTTCAGTTTAACAATAAATAACAACGTTGTCACATTCTTACTCTCATTTAGTCACCATGTTTAAAAATAATATGTTTAGCTCATCGTTTCGAATAGAGAAATAGTATTTAATATGCGTGTGTCTTTAGCTTTGAATATAAGGGAAAAATGAGAAAGTTATCAATTAGGTTTAGTCAGGTTTTTTTAGAATTATATAGCACGTGAAATATTAAATGCAACTGTTAATTCAGTTACAATTTATTATACCAGGTCTACTCAATTTTCAATCAGGTACAGAAATTCGCCCGTTTGTCTGTAAGAAGCACATAATTGTCGTTGCTCTCGGACAAGTCAGTCGAAAACAAAACTCGTATAATTGGGATTACGTATTCGCTGAATTTGGAGTTTTGTGAAATCCTCGGGGTTTTCTGGTTGTTCTTGTAAACATCTTTATTACATTAGACAAACTACTTTAATGTAATCTAAAGAAAGATTTTTTGGCGGTATTTTTTTTATTGTGTACATTATATAGTAAATTGACTCAAATTAGTTTATTTTTTTATGTATCGACAATCTTTCTAGTGATTGTAGTATGTAATAACGGCCCCCTCACGGAGTGAATGTGATTTAGTTGTAGGACACCTCATAACGGCGCAGGTTTCGGAAACTTCCGGAAGAAAAATATTTATCCCAGAAGTATGGAAGAAACTGAAACAAGAAGGTCTTAAAAATAACCAATCTGCCCTAATGAATTTAGTTTCTGACATAAAGTAATAGGTTAGGCTTGTTATTATTTTGCATCCAATAACAATTACTTAGGAGGAGGGGAGCTATTCGTAGTTAACGACACACAACAATATTTTGTCATATAGTATCAGGCATGAAGATACGTTATTTATATTGGGGTTGAATGATAATCTATACTGATTTGAATCTTGATGATGACATTGTTTCACTCTCTCTCATTTTTACCACTAATAAAATTATTTTTCATTAGGCCAGGAGTAAGATATTGTATTTATAGGGGGGGACAACAAGTTTTTTTTGTGGTTTTATTTTTGTATTCTTGGTAATGTAATGAGTGAAAGGTTCATAATCGCATGACAGCATGTTTTGCATCTGATAATGCATACCAGTGCATTTAATCCAGCCCTAATTTAAATAAGCTGAAAATAGCATCTTCATATGTCACAGTGCATCAGTTGCCTTTAATAGGTGCAAATTACAAATAGCAAATGGTTACTTAGCTGCCATGAATAGTTGAAATGATTATAATGTGAATTCTGGCAAAAAATTACACTACATGCACCTGAGCTTTTTTTTTATTGGTCTTTGTAAAATATCTTTCCTGCGAACGAGGACATCTATGTGAAAATGGTGGTCAGTACAAGGCCTCGTTGACCACTGTGAGTTTAATTATGCAATTATCATGCGGTGGATGGGGGGGGGGGGTTTCATGGATGGCTATTTAAGTACTTTAGTATATTAAATATTATATCATATAACAAATATTACAAGAAAAGTCCGTAATAAGGACAAGATTGCTCGATATGCAAAGTTAGATTTGCCTTAATTAGCGTTGGTTATATTAGATTGCATATACTGCATGGAACAATTAACTACTATAAACACTAGGTTGTGATTCAATGGACCATACCGATTTAATATTTTAATTCTACTTCAGCAAATAGTTACTAAGTTTCATGTTGATGCGGACAATTACGTTTTGCAAAAGAGTGGAAAAGGTGCTAGAGGGCAAAGGGTATATACGGATTAAAGCAAGACTATGGTGCTGAGAAAATGGAAGAGACAACAGTTATGGAATGGTGCGAAAGGAAGAGTACCTAAGCATCTAAGATATTAAACAAGGATAAAGCATAGGTCGTAGCCAGAAACTCAAGAAGGAGGTGCGCTAGCGGCTAAGTAGAGGTTATTTATATATTTTTCGAAAAAAACATGCTGGGTCGCCCGCAAAGTCCCATGCCACAAATGCCACTGAAAAGAGCTATGGGAAGCGAACAAAATAGTAAAAAAATTATTGTAAAGAGGTAAATACCTCGGAATCGTAACAAGGAATAATTAAAAGTTTACATTAAGTTTAAATATATAGATATATAATATATCTATATATATATATAGTTTAATTTTTTTATTTTTTTTCTATATATATAATATATATATATATATATGATTTGGTAGGTGGTACGAATCAAAGAATACATAAATACTTAATAACATGATAAAGGAAGGGGAAAATGAGTTGTTATGTATAAAAATATGATGTATATAGATGCATATGGGAACGAGAAATGAGTGAATAAAAATACTGGAATGAAAGGTGAACAATGGTGTGTAATAAAAGGGTGACGGGTATAAGCTATGGAGAGAAAAGGATTTTATTTAATTTATCTAATGGGGAAGTCCGCCCGCCGCACCGTGATGGCACCGAGAGTGGGCCCACAAGCCGTACAGAGCGGCGCAATCCTCCGGGAGATGCAAGCCGAATCCCAGCAGACCAAGGCATGACCCGCATCACAGGCGGAGTTGAGCGGTTTGCTGTTTCCGTCGGTGCAGCCATGGGCTGGTCATTCGAGGTAGGGTTGGTGCATGATGCGAGAGGAAGGATCGTATTCGTGGGGCGATTCGGGGCTCGGCGTTCTGTTCTTGTGAAGGGGGTTCCCCAGGCAGGCAACGATTTGGGTTTGGAGCCGGGTCGGGCTTGCTGACTCATCGTTGAGGACGGGAGGGCGGCGTTCGGGGAGTGTGGGAGTTCGCCTTCCGCACACGGCCTGAGAGTGCTTCGGGCGGCTAGGGGTGGGGTTCAGCGGAAGGCGGGGCACCATGGCAGTGTGCCAGTTGGGGTGTGAAGCTGGGAGGCTGGGAGGGGGGATACAGACCGCTTTAGCCCGGCAGGGCGAACACCAGGGTTTTCCGGAAAAAAGCGGAGCTATGTGTGGTGGAATGGGGAAGGCTGTCGGGTCGTCTCGGTGCAAGGCAGCGCCCCTCGGGTCATCCGGTGGTGGAGTCGTCGCAGACGGAGGTGGGCGGATGGGGCGCTTTTCTGGGCTCTGCTCTGCAGGGGGGGATGTCGCAACCTCAGCCCTTGACAGGATCGGGAGTCTTCCTGCAGTGGCTGCCCTGGATGCTGTGCCTGCGGTGGATGGACTTGGTGGGGCCATCAGCGGTCTATCATCCGGAGGGGCCCCGGGGGGTGATGGGGTGCCACCAGACTTGATCAGATGCTGCAGAAGCTCTCTGCTTCACCCGCTGCATGTGGTTCTCTGTCGGTGCTGGGAGGGGGGAGCTGTGCCGCAGGGCGTGCGCGACTCGGGGATCGTCGCCCTCTACGGGAACAGGGGTGGGGGAAGTGATTGCAACAATTACGGGGGTGTTTCCCTCCTTGGTGTTGTCGGCGAGGTTTTTGCCCGTGTTGCGTTGATGCGTCTTCGGGTCCTGGCTGGGAGGGTATATCCTGAGTCTCTTTGCGGATTTCGTGCTGGCAGATCTGCGGTCGATGTGGTCTTCTCCATACGCCGGCTGCAGGAGAGGTGCGGAGAGCAACGGGGGCCACTCTGCATTGCTTTCATGGACCTGACCGGGGCCTTTGGCCTGGTTGGCGGGGATGGGCTGTTCCGGGTCCTCCAGAGGGTTGGCTGTCCGCCGGGGCTTCTGGGCATCGTCGGATCTTTCCACGCTGACATGGGGGCGGCGGTGCAGTTTGGCGGCGGCCTGTCGGGGCCGTTTGACATTCGCGGTGGTGTTGAGCAGGGATGTGTTATGGCCCCGGCGCTCTTTGGGATATTCTTTTCAGTGCTTCTGAAGCTGGCGTTCGGTGCGGCCACGGAGGGCGTCTGCATGCACGCCACGCCGGGTCTGATGGTCGGCTCTTCGGTCCTGCGCGCCTTGGAGCTGGGATAGGGGTTCGTCGGGTGGTGATTCGTGACATGTTGTTTGCTGATGATGCTGCCGTTGCTTCACATTCCGGGCGGGGGCTTCGGCTGCTCGTGGGTCGCTTCTCGTGGGCTTGTAAGGGCTTCGGGCTTGTCGTCGGTCTGGAGGAGACTGGTGTCCTTGCCCAGGGTGCTCGAGAGCCGCCTGTCATCACGGTCGACGGTTGCACACTTGGGGTTGTTCGGGAGTTTACCTGCCTGGGGTCCACGGTCGGTGGCGGTCTGTCTCTCGGTGCGGGAGTCGGCGGGCGCGTTGGTGGGGCTGCGGCTGCTCTTGCCCGGCTTGCGGCGCGTGTGTGGAAGAGTCCGGGGCTGTCCATTGGGACGGGGTGGCAGTTTGCGACGCCTGCATCGTCGGCGCATTGCTGTGTGGCGGTGGGGCATGGACTGCGTGCTCTGGGCGTGGGGGGAGGCTCGGCAGCTTCCATCTGCGCTGTGTTGGACGTATTCTGGGTGTCGCTTGGGGGGACGTGGTGCCGGGTTCGGAGCTCCTGGCTCGAGTTGGACTCCACGCCGTCTATGCATTTCTTAGACGGCGCGGACTCCGATGGCTGGGCCGTGTCCGTCGGGTGGGGGATGGCCGTCTGCCGGGAGATGTCATGTATGCTGGGCTTGCATCTGGCGGGAGGAGGGTTGGTCGACCCGTGCTCCGCTGCAGGGGTGTTTGTGGGCGTGATGTGTGTGTCCTGGGGGTCGGCGTTGGGTGCTGGGAGAGACTTGCTGACGGTCGTCGCCTTTGGCGGAGGGCGGTGGCAGCACCTTGGGCTTGGAGAACAACAGATCATCAGCCAGTTTGAGAGCAGCGAGCTAAAAGAAAGCTGCACAGATCATTGGATAGTCAAGCTGTGACATCCTATATTATATATGTAGCACCTGTGGCAGAGACTGCCACTCTAGGATTGGCCTCTTCAGCCACAGACGTCACTGTTCACCTAACCTGTGACTCAATGTGGGCGCTTTATCCATAGTCGCTTGCGACTGACGGAGGCCATGCTGATGATGATGATAATGGGAAGTGTTATTAAATGGGAGGTAAATTATAAGTGGTGAGGATAGAATGGGAGCGCTAATATTGGAAAGTAATACGAGGTGAGAAAGAATGTATGAAGAGAAAGTACACCACCAGCAGATCCAAAAGGATGGGACAGGTAGGTGCCCTCTAAATTGATCAAAATCATGCAAATTCAACCCATTTGAGCCAAATCTGCCATTGTGCCCTCCCCCTTAATGATCACTGTGCTGGATCCGCCCCTGAAGTACATAAGACCAAAGAAGGGTGAGAAGCCGCGAAAGAAAGATTATAGGTAAAGATTTAGCGACAAAATTATATTTTAAACAGAGACAAAAGCGGGGATCTTTGCGAAGCGAGATCCCAATATCAATAGCAACCCTATAAAATATTTAAATATAGATTTAATTGAAACCGCATTTTTTTTCTCTTGTTGCACATGTAACGCGACGATCTATCACACAATAAAGTCATTGATGAAAACTTTGCAGTAAAGAAATTAATAAATAACGTTTATTGCCAATTTAGTGTGTATTTACATACATTTAGAGAACATAACTTGCAATATACATTCCGTTAATAGTAAATCTTCAATAATAGAAAAAACAATAAACAAGAAATAGAGTCATTTGTTGCCCGAATGCACAAACACATGTACTTGATTAAGGCCAGTTTTTTCATCAAATCGTTCAGGGGAACCCATAAAACTTATCCGCAAAATAAAAGTGATAGTTCCCATCTTTTAAAAGTTGATATACAACAATCATACACTGATGATCAGTCATCACCATTTCTGTATCAAGCAAATTTCAACTTTAAATACTGATAATCAACAATCAGACGCAAACACGAGATCCCCCTTTAAAAAGAACAAGACCAATCAACACAAACACTTTCATATATATGTATAATGAAAAATGTTTAACTTAGTAATTCAATTGAGCATTATACCCAACTGTCGATTTTAAAGCTACTTATACAAGCATACTAATATCCCATTGTAATTTTAACACTTTTAAATACTCATATTATAATTAAACAATCATTCACAATTATAATTTTAACACTTTTATCTAACACCCGTCCTATTCAAATAACTGAAGAGTTGCCCCTTATAGTCGCCTTTCGACATGTAAGGGGGACATGTACGATAGTTAATTTGTAAGATTTTTGTATTATTATCACTTTTGTGCATAAGGGAATGGGTCATGTAGACCCAATATTTCGTTTTTCGCGCGCTATGTTTTAATACGCTAATTTATCTGGCCAACTTTTTTCAATAATTTCAGTTTTTTTTTTTTTTTTTTAATTTTTCTTTTTTGGTATTTTTTAACTAATTATCGAATGAACATTTTGTTGGCCCTATTCAAAAATTTGTTTTCCTACTTAAATCGATTACGAGAAAACTAGAGTATTATGATTTTTTAAATCTTATTTCAGCAATGTGTGTATTTATTCTAACTATTTTTAGCCAGAATTTATTGAAACAGTCCTTGGTAAAAGATGTTTTTTCTTTTGGGGGCTGGACAAAAATGTCTACGCGTTCAGTGAAATTGGGTTTTGGAACGCCATTTTGAATCTGTATAAAATAACCGATTTTATATTATTTTTCTGTTATGTGAGCGTTTCAATTGATGTACCCATCAATGGTCAGAGTTTTTGTTTAAAAAATCCAACTCAATCTGTTTTTTTAGGGGAGGAGTTGGGGAGGCATTGGACCCTTATGCACACCAACTGGACTGCAGAAGACCATTGCAATCTTATTGGTTAATGTTTTCGTACATGATTCAATATCTAACACATATTTTAACACATGCATGATTTTTGATTTTGCCACATCCACTTTTGAAAATTAGGAATTTGCAAAATTATTGTTACCGTCTGGTCTGGCGAAGAAGCATGGCCTTCAAAGACAAATGACATGCAGTTGCTTGATAGCTCTTGATGATAACAGGCAATACAACATTGTCTTGGTTCTGTCAACAGTCTGCCTGTCATATCCCGAAGCTGTTTCTATTTATTGTTACGATGCATTTCTGACCCTCGCACCGTAAATTTTTGTTTATGGTTCACTAGCTCTCGTCCATAAGTATTATTTTCAAAATTTCAGTTTGATTGTACCTGATGTTGTGCTTCAAGCTAGGAGCACATATTTTTTAAGGACATAAAATACAAAACTGAATATTTCTACCAGATAGATTGAATTTGCACGTAATATTAGGCCCATACTTAGATCTACGATTCTCAGCTTGTTTTTTTAGGTTAATCGAGGAGACAAGGCTGAGGATTATAAAATTCCCATGTTAACCATAATAGCACCAGGCTTTGTTTAAAAACAATGGTATTGTATCAAAATTTATATCACTATAATGCAATTTAGCAGTTCCCCGACCATCTTTAACATACCTACAACTGGTCTTGTACATATTATTTGAAAAGTCAGTAAGAAATCCAAAACTTACCATTTAAAAAAAATAAAACTTTATTTAAACCAATCTTTTACACCAAAACATCTTAAACACAAATATTACTGTACACCGAAAAAATAAGGGACAGACACAAACATGACAGTAATTTGCATTTTTTTTACCAGCCAAAATTACCACATGCGAACAAAAAAACCATCACGACATCAGTCAAATACAGGCCAAATAAAAGTATACTGTCCTTACGAAACTAATAATATAAAGCATAGGACATGGATGCACCAAAACTGATATATTGGCTTGTTATTGAACCCAGGACGTACAAGGTTAGTAAAACAGTAAATATCCAGTTTCACTATAATCATGCCTTGTAAGTTGTAGCTATATCAGAGTAGAATGAAAGTTGATCAACCATTTTTGCCTAACCTCGATTATCTTCACAGCTGATGTTTTGATTGAATGATTTTTTTATTCCATTGTTTGAATGCTGAAGGGTGTTTTGTCGTTCGCCTGAGCGCGCATTCTGTCATGTGTGTGTGTGTTATGTTTTATGTTGTGTGTAGTCTGTATTTGTGGTAGGTATGTCTGATCTGTACGTCTGGCCTGTCTGTCTTTGTGGTCACTGTCATGTTTGTCTGTTCCTTGTATTTCTGTCGTTCCAAGTCTGTGTTGCATGTCTGTCTGTGCGGTATGTATGTCGTGTCATGTATGTCTCACCGCCACGTGTATTCTATGTTTGCTTGTTTTTGGGTGTTTTTGTCGTTTCTCCCACGCTTCCTCTTTGGAAAGGTTGTCCTTTCAGGCATGACCTAAATGATGAAAGAAGGGAAGACAGACGGTTGGAGGGAGAGGGGGGACACACGGGTTATGGACTGGAGGTTTGCTTTCTCCACGTCGAAGCTCACTTCTTCCTATTTAGAAACGCCATTAAAACTGAGGCTTTTATGGACACTTAACGGAAATAATACAATGTACTGTTATGAATTGCTAAACACATGATTACGTAGTGTTAAGTAAATTATATTTACTTTATCCGATTTTAATAGACCTTTTCAAAAACAAACACCCTTGTACCACCTTGTCTACATCTAAATGGGTAAAAATATGAACCACCAAGAATGTACATTTTCACACTCTTTTGACAATGAAGATTAAGGCAAACCTAATAACCCCCTAACACAACGTGTCCACAAGATGACCCCTGTTTTAAAAATGTGCAAAATGGTTATACGAGTTACATGACGTGTCCTCATAATAGAGATGCCAGCATTTTGATACTAATATTTAGGTTTTAAAAATTGACAAAACTTATGGGCTCCCCCCTGACATATATTCCATATGAAAAGGGCCAAATTGTTTTTCATTTCTCTCTCTAAATCAAATCATCATTAATGAGGGTCCGTTATGTAGCGACACGGGGTAACGAAAGATGTCACATATCAGGTCCCTAACAATAAGGCACTGATTGTAGTTGCACAAATGTAAGTTCCCCTCATTACTAGCCCCATGCGAAAGGATTAAGCTTTATTCTATTACAGTGTACCAACATTTTTAATTTTCGTATTGGAGCAAATCAAAATCGACCTGTATTTAACTTTTTGACAACATAAGCTATCAAATTACATTTTTGTTTGCCTAGTTATAATGCCATTCCCGATGCGTATGAAATATCGCGTGGTAACCTTTAAACACATGTTATATATGGGCTTTTAATCCTTAGATTACAACTTTCATTTTGAGGTGCCTTAGATCTAATTCCCATAATTAGGGCCACAAGAGTATCTAATGTTCCTTTCCACAACCTAAATCCATCTCCGTTCATGTTTTCGCCATTTTTCTCTTCCAGAGGTGGGAAAACCCGCTTTTTTTCACTTGGAAGAAACCGGTTTCTGTTGTAAATCGTCTGTTTTAATGAAATGGCTTACTTCTTGGTTTTATATTATATAATTTTGTGGGAATAGACTGGAATTAATAGCCATTCTGGACCCACCCCAACCACCCCAGGCAATTGCATAGGCCTAATTAAAACTCCAATGATCCACGTAGCCCACACTAATACAAATAGATAATACGTGTAATATTATGGAGTTTTTTTTTTTACACCAATATCCAAATATCCAGGGTGTTGCCAGAATTCTTTGTAAAGGTTAGCGTCTTCAATTCAAACAGTAAATTTTATAGTCTCCTGTAGTTTAAATTAACAAATTGGCCCATACAGATTTTTAAATGTTGCCTCTGCAATTTTTAATTGTGCTACTTATCTAAATTGCGCGTGCATTTAGAAAGAATTTTGGAAACAGGATTTCCATTATCATCTATATCATTTTACTATTGCAAGACAAAACCAAAATGTGAACAAATACTATATACCTGCAGGGGATACTAACATGGCTAAGAAAATACTATAATCGTAATTTTTTTAAAAAATAACAGATGTTTTTGGGGACAATCATTTTGTCATGTAAGGTTGATGATTGCGCAATACAGACGAATGTGGTGTAATTTTATGTTCATAATACATTTGCTTATTCTCCCCTTTGTTCCGTAAGAAACTGGAGACACCTTTTTCAGTTTTCTTACGTGCTCTTTCCGGAAAAAATAGGTTTCTTCCAGGAAGTTCATAAACCTGTTTCGTTATGAGGTGCCCTACACCTAAATCTCATTTCATGTGTGAGGGGCCTTTTATTAACGTATGACATGACTGGAAGATTGTCGTATACAATACAAGGAAATATCTATATGAAAATTATGATTAAAATAAGGTTTATTTAGGTTAATGTTATTGCTATGTTAATGCTAGCCTTATGAATACATTAAATATGTTGTCTAATAGGAAAATATGTTTAAACGGAACACCCCCCCCCCCCCCAAACAAAACAGATACTTGCCAGCACGAAGATTTCACAAAATTCAATTCAGCGTAATGAGGTACAATCCCAATTTATGACCATTGTGAATTTCGAATTGACTTGGCGCATAGCACAATTGTGTCAATTCTGCGTTTTTTTACAAACACAAGCGAATTCCTATACCTGAATGAAATCGAGGTACTAGTATAATTCTAAATTGAACTCAACTAACAGTAATATAGGATATTTCGTTGCTATTTGCACATTAACATTCTAAAACCTGCTAACCTAATTTTGATAACTTTCTTATTTGAAAATTATGTTCAAGATGAACACGCATATCTAAAGAATCATTTTTATTGCTGCTAGAACAAGGAGCTCAATTGTTTTCGTTTTTAAACATGTTTGAACTAAATGAGATAAGAATTGAAAAAATGGTAATATTGCTAAACAAACACCACCGCGCCACTGCGACCACGCCGAACACAAACCGGTGCCGACATTTTCAATATCCCCGGTACACTTGCCATCCTTGCAGAACAAAATAAAAACCTCCATTAGACCTTGCACTAATGAACCAAATGCCAACACAATAGCGTTTTCCCTTAACTCAAATATCACCCCTATAACCAAGAACGTATCATAGTAACGCCCCACCCACATCCCCAAACTAAGCAAAAAACCCCATCATAATCTTGATACAACCCCACGGCCCACCGTAACCGCTCTACGCGCGTTAAATAACTACTGACGTAAACCACGTCCACGCCGAGTCGCAGCATACAACTGCGAGAGATCCCCCAAGCGACGAACCTACGGCGACCTAGTTACAAACTGGCCATACTCCTCCCACCACTCTTCTTCCCAGCCCCCCTTTTTTTTTTTTTGTTGCTTGCTAGTCACCTCGCTCCCCTCCTAATAAACCCTCCTCGTCATCTGCACACCCCTCTAGATCGACAAAAAAGTGGACCCGAAAATAAGAACGCGAGGTCTGGTAGAGTTGTTTAGAAGCTCAAACTTGATGGCGGGTATTGACATAGATGGCGCTTCGTGGTTTTAAAACGTGTGCTCATCCTTGTGCAGTGTAGTAGTAGTTAACCCAAACTTAATTTAATTTTTTTGGATTTGAAATGCAACCGATTTTTGTAGAATATCCCATATGTTTTTCTCTTGATAAACTATAGTAATTTTTCAAATGTTTTGTTTTTGTTAACACTGGTCCCAGTTAAGTCATTTTATTTATTTCATTCAGATGAAAGTCATAAATACCAATCATAAATATGATATAATAAAGTACATTATACAAGTACAAAGCGTGTATAAAGTTATGTATAATAATACTTATAACAATATAGTATTATATAATTTAAAATCGATAACCATAGGTAGCATGGAATCTGAATGGGGAGAGAGCAAATACACCCCGATGGCTTTATCTTGATCCCACCCTTACCAATAATAATATAGGGACAAAATGGATTTGAGAAATGTGGACATTAAAGAGACCTGGCACCTTTGAAAATAAGTGCGCCCTCAGATTTTTCAAAATTGATATTTTTTGCCTGATTGGAAGCTTTTATATACATTAGTCCTCACCTGAAATGATTAAGACCAATCAGTTTTCCTTATTATAAACAAACTATTTTAGACATTAATGTCGCGGCGACATATCAGTGATTTATCCGACAGAGTCAAAATATTTGAAATTTGCAGGAATAGCTTAAAAGTAAAGAATAAGTCTGTATAATTCTCATAAGTTACTTTTTCCAACTGAAGAATTGACAGAAAAGGAAGAATACGGCAGTGTTCAACGATATTACTCTCCATTCAGTTACTTGTTGTAGTAAGTGTCCGAACGGACAGTAATGACTTATATGTCCGATTTTGTCCTTATTAGGTTGCTTTTGGCCTTATCATTTGCAGGATATGTTAGGGTACCTGTACTTGTTTATACAGACATGTAAAAATCTGATTTTTGAGAATATTTTAGATTTCTGATTTAGCAAATCACTGATAGTGCCTTTAATTCAGCAGATGATGGAAATGGCGTTTAACACAAGAAAACGCACGCCGTATGCATGTTTCCCATAGCATACTGTATACAACGTGCACCCTGTTGACCGGTCCGTGACCTTTGTGGTTTTGCATTTAATATCAATGAGTACGAGTCTATGATATTCATGTAACATACACATTTGATGATTAAAGTTATGAAAAACTTAAAAGTTTGCCTACAAAGTTTGCCTCTATAACGTCCCTATCTGTTTTTGGGTAGGCCTATGCTATTTTTATTTGTAAAATGTATTTCTTTTCTTCCAATGGCCTAGACTATCATTTGAGAGCAAATTGAAGACATTTCTTTTTTTTGTAAAAATGTGCCAGTGCCGCTTTAATGTAGACATTAAAGGCCGACTCAGAGATTTCCTGAGGAGGGCGCCCTCAATTTCCAAAAAAATCGTGTTTTTTGCATGTACATAATGCTTGTCCATATACTAATCACTGTGTGAAAATGCTAAGCTTAAATCGAATTCCTTCATATAGAAAATCGCAACTTTGTTATAAAATTCCGGATGCGGAATTTTTGTTATACACAGTATCCTATGGGACGTAATAATACACATAAATGTTTAGTGCATCAAAACGAAAAATCCGATTCATCTCAAATTTCGGATTTGTGCATTTTAGGTTACTATCTTTAGTTCTAGTTGATTATTTTTCATTATTACACAAAAAAAAATAATATTTCGAAATCTCTGAGTCAGACTTTAAATCAGAACGGTATATATAGACTATGGGACGTGGACCAAATAACCAACTGCATAACAAATTATGTAGTCCCCATCGAGGGGCTAAGGGAAAACCAAGAGTAAATTTATAATAAATTATTACAATCACATAACTGTCTGTTCCCGCACATAAAACTGGCACAATTTCTTAAAAATAAATAAAATGTCACCTCAATTTCTTTTTCCCAATATCAGAGACCAATATATGTATAGACTTCAGCAAACCATGAGCTAAAGATATTACAATGGGCCCGGTATGTGGGCCATTGTTATAGCCAGGTGTTACCACCTCCACGATTCAGGTTGAGTGACAAATACCCGTCCTCTCTCACAATAACTAACCAGTGTACATTATAATATAGGTCGTTGACACTAAATTTTCTTTTGAAAACGCGGTAAATTGAATAGAAATGAAGTTAAGCAATAAGTTACGGATTTTGGTTCTGCACAAAGTTGTTAGGTCAAAGCTTGACCAGCAACATTCTCTCATGATGTTTGTTCATGTTTCTTCCTTTTCGAATAAATGATGAAAACATGGCCAAAGTTAATTGAACACGCACTATAGAAGCTCAATGTTTATTTATTTGTGAATGAGGTTAAGTATTTTGTCCTGAAAAAGTACTCAGTCTAAATTGGAGAGCGGAACAGCTGAAATCTCTTCAGCTGCGCGACAATATAACAATGGTCCTGCACTCCCAGATGAAAGGGAATTTGAAGTGTTTTTCTACACCGCATACCGGGCCGGTGATTGAATATCTTTAACTCCATTGTTTGCTGAAATCTACGTGTATCCACTAGTCACTGATATTGGGTAAATGAAATTGAAGTGACATTTTATTCTTTTTCAAGAAAATGTGCCAGTTTTATTTGTGGGAACAGACGATTATATGATTTTAATAATTAATTATGAATTTACACTTGGTTTTCCCCTAGCCCCCCGATGGAGACAACAAACCAACAGCAT